>JAVYIG010015099.1:0-37896 GCA_035222895.1 Strongylocentrotus droebachiensis | reverse complement strand
GCTATATTGTACCTTCGTTGGTATTTGTATGTGCATTTGTATGTATAGCACCATGGGTGTCATGCCTGACAGACCTGGTGCGCTTTATGAGACGCCATTATTATTATCAGTTTTATTTTTATTAAGTAATGTTTTTTAAAAATAATTACTTATATGTCATTTGAATAAGACCCAACATAATTTAAATCAGTTCAAAATGGTATTCATTAAATACAACATACGTCTCCACAAAATGTTAAATTGTGTTTAAATCTTACAAAATAACAGTCAACACAGTTTTGTCAAATTCAATTCATATTCGTCATCCCCACCCGTCAAATAAATAAATGCATGGTCGAAACACGCCTTCAGCCTACAGCTAATTCCCTGCGTTTACAACTCGGCGTTTTCCTTTCGAGTTAAAGGAGGGGGGGGGGGGGGGTTGTATACCCGGCCCCCCACTCCAGGTCGGAATGACCGCATCCGTGTTACCAAAATGTTCGGTAAAGGGGTACTTTTCACGCACCAAAATCCGGCTCGTACATACACAAAATTGACTTTACACACCGGACTTAGGGGGGTGTTTTCAAAAGGAGGGAACACGCATATGCGTACCCTAAATAACACTGAGTGGGGGGGGGGGGGGGGTGCGGGGGTTGAATATGGGTCAAAATTAAGAACATCTTGCAACGTCTGTCTCATAATACATACTAGATAATGCCTGAAACGTCTACTTCTTATTTGTTTCGTCTGACTTTCGCACTGATTCTGTTAATACACGTACGTGGAAATGCTGGGAATTATTCTCTCCATTACTTTTTACGTTATCTCTTCTCTCCTTCTCTTTATCTCTCTATCTCTCCTCTCTCTCTCTTTTCCCCCTCATTCTTTCTTTCTTTCTCTTTCCCGATATGTTGATTTCTTGAACAGCAAAGTTTAAATGGTTATGGGACCACTTAAGATTTCAAATTAAAAACTTAAACAGTCAACAACAAAAGACACTTAAAGTGAAAGAAATTTTCACAGTTCATGACATGCAAAGAAGATTCTGTTTTAAAAGAAAATGTTCATTCTGCACTCAAGTCTGTGTTGCATTCATTCCTCGTGGAGTGGAGAGGGTGCACACAATGTGTGCATCGATGAATATGATAAGGGTTACAACATCTGCACGAAGTAATGGGTTATGTAAACGGTGTAATACCTAGGTCACAATGCTATACTGCTTCAAAGCGACTCTAAACATTTTATTTATTTATCTATTTCTGTATATTTATACAGGGTGGCACATATCGCCAATTTGTCGGTCTTCCATGAGGCCCTGTTTGGTAAGAATAAAACAAATAACAGCATAAAAAACAACATAGATAAATGCACAAGCATATAAACACGTAAAATACAAATTAAATGGTGTCCCCATGAAATAAATGATCATTCAAGAATCATCTTTGATCATTTACAAGAAATAGGTGAATGGAATATTCAAATTAAATATAATTTTAAAAACGTTTAAAAGTAGATGATAACCCCTTATTCAAATGAAGAAAAACAATTGATTGAAAACGTTCATTTTATAATCTGATATAGCTTAACGCACGGGATACCAAAATTGTTATATATACATATTTACATTCAATTGCTCTTTAACAAATATACTTAGGTTGTTTACAATATAGCTGAAAATGGATACATTACATGTCTGAATACATGATATAACGATAACCATGTCAACCAAATTTCATAATTTTGCAAATAGGAAAAAATGGTTAGCCTCGCACGAAACCCACCAAAAGTTCACTTACACGTCATCTGCAGATAACAGGGCTATTAGAGCGTGTTTAAAACTGTTCAAAGTAGGTGACATTTTGACAGAACTTTCAAGTAATAGGCTCCATACTCTAATTCCAGAAATTAGAGGACTATTTTTTATAAGTGTCCGTCCTAAATTTGGGTACACACAATGCATCACTTACAGCATGTCTTGTGTTGTGATCATGTAGTGAACTGACGTGATATAAATCTTGTTTAAGTATGTTGGTGTAATGTCATGCATTGATTTATACATCATCACTGCACGTCGAATCTGGAAACCTGTCTGAATAGGCATCCATCCTAAGCGACTAAACATATAATTTGAAGATACTTCAATCCTTCTCCCAGCACTAAACGTGCAGCTCGTTTTTGAACCTTTTGTAATTTAATCGTTGCCTTTGAAATCGCTCAGACCACACCGAGGAACATAATCAGAATGAGGAATTACGATGGCATTATAAAGAAGTTTCAGAGATCTTGTTGGAAACATAACTTTTTCGCTCGTTTAATTACACTTATATTTCTTTGAGCAGTTTTAATAACTGTTTCCATATGCTACGTCCAACGTATTCGTCAATCATGACACCCAGGCATTTTGCCTCTTTTACTCTTTTCAAACAGCTGCCGTTCAGTGTGACAGAAAATCATTTACTCCGTTAAGAACTGATCTTGATCCAATAAGCATCACATTTGTCTTATCCGCATTAAGAACTAGACGATTTGTTGTTACCCATGAAAATATATTTTCCATAACTTTGGTTAGCTTTTTTTCTACTTCTGTGACATTACTCCGAACCCGAAGTAGCCCCTTTAAAACAAACCATCTGTTCTCGGTTGGACAGATATGATACAAACCACTGAATACTAGTATCAGAACATACAATGGCTGTCAAGTGATATGTAACAGAATATTGTGATCGACAGTGTCAAATGCTTTCCTCAAATCAATGAAAGCAACACCTGCAACAACAACATGCAGACTGATCATTGGCGATAGGGGGTAGTGTGGTCAGTCAGCCTTAGCGTGTAAACATCTGCTCTATATAAGATCATTGGGCTAAGACACAGCCAATCCTTGACGGTAATTTGTTTCGATAAATTCTGAACAAAAATTTATATTCACACACACACATTTATACATATGCATATATATATTTAAAAAGGAGACATGAAAGAGACATAGCCAGAAAAAAATGTTATCACAAGAGTTATTCAACTCCTTCCTTAAGTGGATTCAGTTCTAAAGGAAGTGATCCCTTATATTTAGCCTAAAAGGTAGATCATTATCCACTTCTCTGCATAAGAAGGTTTATAAGATGATGACGTGGATCCTAATCAAATGATAGGTTGAAAGCGTACACGTGACCAGGCGTTTATTTTGCCTAACGCGTAATTTGGATAATGACCGGTCATTAGTAAAATCATGTTTTAATACATCATTTTATAAAACAAATCAAACATAATCTTAAAAAACAAATAATACACATCATTTTGTTCGGGCATTAGTAAAATTACCCTTCACTCGGTACCCTCAAAACAGTGCAAACAGACTCTTCCAAAGGTACCTTGTGTGGGTAATTCTTACTAATGCCCTCACTGCTGTGTATTATTTGTATAAAAGTCCCTATTGCAAGTGAACGCCTAAAGATATTGGCTCGCTGCAATTTGGGCATTCAGGGATCAGCTCAGCAATGCTACGGATGACATCATGACCACAAGCGAAGGATATTTTCTTCTTGACCAGGTGTTCCAGTGTCTTGACCCTTGGCCGAAAAGTGTCAAGCTCTTCGCCTTTGCGCTGGAGCTCAGCTTGTAGGTGATACAACTCGCCTATAGGATGTCTTTAGCTGAAAGTCAAAACACTTCAGTCGCTTTATTATTTGTCTTTTCTCATCTTACTTGAACGCCATTTTGTCACAATTTTAAATATACTATTTTCAAGTGTAGTTTTCACACAACAGAGATTTTCATGATTATTAGAGCAGTATAAAAAGTATAACTACAGTAGAACAAGTTAAGAAAATAACATATCAACATTATAAATTACTCATAGTGAAATCAAAGAATTGTCACATAAATAGCTTCAGTATATATATAACTTAATATAACCAACGTAACTTATTTATGCTTATGGGCCTTCAGCACCAATTTTCTCAGATCGATGCACCGCAATCCGTTTTCCACATAAACTTCAGGAGACCGGTTAGGTAATGATTTCTGATAATATTCCTCGTCATCGTTCTACTATAACAAGATAAAATGAATATCAATTCACACCCTTATCTCAAGCCTTGTGTTTTGATCATATGCTCCTTCTTTTACAATCATTGGATTTTTTACCTGAAGATTTCTGCTGACTTTGCGAACCCGTTACAAACTTTCATTGCTTTTCTTGGTCAGGGTACGCAGGGGGCGACTGGCTGTGTTCTGCATTTTTGCGATGTCTTTCCTGTAAGTGTTTTAGAGATTGCAAACAAATTAAAAACAGTACGTTCATATCTACGGCTGAAAGTAGACAAGTTCTTATGTTCTGCATAAAAAACACAAATTGTCAATTTTGTAAAGTCTTGTTAAAGATGAAGTTGAGTTCTGGTCATGCGATTGCATTGTGAAAGAAACGGTGTGAAACCGACCAGAAAAGGTTGATCATCTAGCATATAAGAATTTGTGTGTATTGCAAGGTTCTGGAATCATCAAAATGATAAGAAATTTGGCCAAGTCTTGGTAAAGTTACAAACACTGTACACAGAAAGATGTTTATGGGACTACACGAACACGTGGCGTAAAAAGCCGGTCCCCCGATTTTACGATTTTTACATGCATATTTAGAATATGAAGGCATTTGAAGAGCCATGCTTTTCAGGGAACATGTCTTATCTGATGTTCTTCCACACTTGCATAATAAGAATGAGTAACGCTCACAAATTATTTTTCACCTCTTCCCAGAACTCAATCTTCTCTTTAAATGTTTTTATCAGGAATTTTTTCGAAGATGCTAATTTGATTTAACAGAATGAATACTAAAAGTAACTTTGAGCTGAAAATGAAAGTTGTAGGACCTATTCAGCCTACTGGAAGTTCACTCTTAGAATGACGTCACAATTACGCTGATTCTCACTTCTAAATCACTATCAAAACCGTCTTCTTTGGCGGATAATTGAATTCAATAATAAACAAAGTTTTTAATCATCAACGATTATGTAGTTTTCCTTAAATAAGTATTTGGGTTTGGGTTATAAATCGAAAAGTTTTCCTACTTTTCATTATTCATATCTTGATTTATACATCATGTCCATGTGATATATCAAATTGCAGGTCTTATGACATTTATATTGTATGTCTTGTATCAAAAAAAAAAAAAAAAAAAAAATATGATCATACCCTGTCTGACTTTGAATGTCAAGTAGAGGTTGCAGGATTGGTTGATGCCGACGCTGAAGCAGATCCTTTACTGTCATCCGTTTATGGTTGTATGCATTCAGGTCACCACCGTGAGATACAAGGAAGGCAAGAAGAGCATCTGAGTTCGTCTTGATGCCAAGGTGTCCCCATTTCCTCTTTATCTGTAAACAAGAGGGCATGGGAGCACCACGAGTAGTTTTCATCCTGTCATTTAATTTTCATTGATGGTTCATTTATAAGAACCAATTTTCGATACAAGATCAGCGACTTGCAGACGATTGACATATTTAGAAATAATTCAAAGATATTACAAAAGCACACTAACATTTGAATACAAACCCTAAATAGAACAACAAAATAAAAAATTGGTCAGATAAAAACAGCAGATTACACGAAATAAAAATTAGTTTTATTCTAGAGTATATATATAAGATTGAATGCATTAATGTGGGTCATAGTAAACACTAAGAAATAAAGGTACAAATCTGCTACAATAGCAGCACCCTCTGCTAAATACGCGTAGGTGGATGCAAATCTATACCGCAATTGCACCATTATTTCTTAGCGTGGATACAATTAACTAAATTTTCAAAGGTTCATCATGTCAAATGATTGAATTTTATAAATCAAGCAAGTTATTGACCAACTTTCGAAATACTACTTTCTCAGTTTGTTTCATACTTTGGTAATATGTTCTCAGTTTTTTTTAATACATCGGTAATATCTTCCCAGTCTGGTTTATACCTCTGTAATATATTCTCAGTTTGTTTCGTACCTCGTTAATATACTCTCAGTTTGCTTTGTAGGCTCGTTAATATACTCTCAGTGTGCTTTTAATCTCAGTAATATATTCTCATTTTATGTCATACCTCGGTCATGTACGGCTCTTCTTTCATCTCATCTCCTCCAGTAACATGGACAAGTGAGGCTATGAGCAAGGGAGTGTTTCCAGATACGTCTGAAATGTTGACGTCGGCACCATGCTTTACCAAGACATCCACTATATTGAAATTCTTGTGTTGTATGGCTGTAGTAAGAGGAGAGAATTGAGCTCCGCTTTCCACTGCATTCACATTACAGTGTCCCTGTTGGTATAGATTTAACAAAATCAAGTTCATTTTTATGATAAATGGACCACTCATGCAAATCGCGCCTTGCAGGAGTTTGGGTAAAGTTTGATTTTGATATAATCCAGGCTTACCGCACACTTTACGATCCGACTACGATCTGATTTTAGAAGAATTTACAATAGCAGTCCATATGATAATTCAAACAATTGAAATTGTTAGTTTAAAGATTTTAAATAGTCATGTACACAATATTATTAATATATATATTCATTTTTGTGGGAGGGGGTAGGATTTTAAGCTTAATTATGGGAGGAAAAAAAATCGGCTTCGAATCTCAAAATGACGTCGGAATGGTCGTTAGATTGTAGGCCTATACAGTCAGTCCGCAACGCCCGCGATAATTAGGCAGAATGCCCAAATTTACACAGCACCGGAAGTGCGATAAACCGTCGTATTTCGTGTCCCGGAATTTGCGAGATTTCGCGAGACCTTTGCACAGGTCAACAAACTTTATCACAGCTGCTATGGCTTTCACTGTGCTGCGTAGCATGTAGAGGTAAGTGTATCTCCATACTTTTCTACATATTTTGATATAAAATTTTCCTAATTTTACCGCATCTAAGTGATTGTAAATATTCATTGAAATGTGTCCATATTTTCCTTCTTTCGTAGGAGGTATTCTGACATTACCTTGCATTTAGCGAGTTCCTGACTGGTATAAGGGATGTTTTTCCCCAATTATTTGATTTTTCACAAGAAAAATGTTGGCAGAAGTGAAAAAGCGCAGAGTTCGATTGATGCACGATGTATTTTATTAGCTTTTATGGCCATGAAAGTTGCACATTTTTCGATTTTCAACCGGAAGTTGTGTGACGGCTACGTTAAAATCACTCATTTTTGCCGATATGGCGCGAAAAGTGTACGTTTTGCCAACATGGCCGCACTTTCGTAGTCATCACCGTGACCGCGTACCGGTCCCATACATAGCCTTTTCTGTACCGATCCGGCATAAAACAAAGCCATATCTGATCTGGGGCCCTCGACTTGTACTATCCCATTAAATGAGCAAGCTCTCTTGATAATATTTATGCTGAATCCATTTTATTTTTACACGAATTTAACAGTCAACTGTGAGAATTAAACAGTGACTCTGGCGTCTGGTCAGACTCAGATAATTATATTATTAATTTAGGGATTCTCAAACTAGTTTGGTTGTGCCTTTTGTTTTGGTTCTAGTCAACTCAAACTTTACAACCAGCCATAGAAATAAGCAGCATTTCCCTTGTGCGAGTTGTATTATGATTATGAACAAAGCAGAATTGAAACAAAAAGCCAAAGTTAAACACTTACATTTTACAACTTGTGCACATGTAGAAAAATGAAGGGAAAACTTCATGAATTTGACACCTGTAATTTGTTTTCATTAAAAAAATTTGTTTAATGGAAGCAGGTTTTGTTTACCATAAATGGCTAGCTACTTTGATCAGATCTTTTAAAATCCCCATACCTGAACTAAGCCATTTTATCTTCCTTCTTATCATTTGTCATTTGCCAGGACCGAAGAATACAAGAACAGCTTCTATCCTCTTACCATTACGCAATGGAATCAACTACCAGCCGGCAGCCACCATCATCAAAGTCAACATCAGCCAAGTCTTTCAATACCAAAGTTGACCACTCAGCGCAGCTGTACACAGGCGGGCTAGAGCGTCGATGTGGCTCTACTTCATCTAAAAATTAGATGATGTCTGCAACCCACTGTATTTTTTTGAGCACCTTTTTATTTTTATTTTTCAACTCTGCACTCAGTTGTGATGTTTGTTGACAATTTGCGATGCCACGGAAGTCTGGACGTATATACCAATTGGTCCTGTCCAGTACCACCTTAGATGTAGATGTTGTTGTTTTTCTGACGGATGCACTCAACCATCGAAACTTGCGGAACATTGACAACAAATTATCTAAGACACAGAATTCACACATCAGTCTCCATTGCATTCCTGGATCAGCATTTGCTGGACTTCACATAGGAACAAACAATCTTGAAAGCAGAGTTTGGGAGAAGGACGAGAAGGATTTTGTTCAGCTTATTCTTTCAGTAAAAGAAAAATCCATTTCAAGTGATTACATTTTTGTATCTCTGATACTTCGAAGGTGGGATTCCAGAGCTTTACATGAACAAAGCATTTATTATAATAAAAAACTGATTGAACTGTCACCGTTATACAATTTAAAGATGTTTTAATCTGATAATACTTTTATTCTCAGCGACACATGTTATGCAATTAATGGTCTCAAGCAGGGAAAAAATTAATATTTATTTTTCGGGGGCTACTTTTCAAGCTTGCCTGCATAAAAATAACACTCTAAAATTTGTTTTGCATTGAACTCTGCAAATTTATGGGGGCTCTTTTGGGCATTTCGGGGGCTATTTCGTCCTGAGCCCCATGTATTTTTTTCACTGGTCTCAAGTTCTCAACATACATGTCAAAGTCAGTTTATAAATAAAATATGAATATTATAAAATGGAAATGTTATTCCTAGTCCAATTTCATTTATAATTATTTATCATTAGTAGTAGTCTTAATAATATATTTTTTGTTTAACCGGCTATGGTGATAATGATGACGATGGCGATGATCATGATGGCTATGGTGATGGCTATGGTGATAATGCTGACGGTTATTATGATGATGGCAATGGTGATAATGCTGACGGTGATTATGATGATGATGGTGATGGCTATGGCAGGCGCGGATCCAGGATTTCTTAGGGGAGGGGGCCCAACTTTTTTTTTTTTTTTTTGCTCCCGAAATTTGAAAATCGCGCCGGCCGAAAAGTCGCTCAGTGGGGGGGGGGGGGGGGGGGGGGGGGGGGGGGTAGTGAGCACATTTTTTTTTTTGGTCCTCAAATTTTTTTCAATTTGCACCCCCCCCCCTTGAGCGCCAGGGGGGGGGCCCAACCCCCCAAAAACGTAAAAATCACGTGATTTTACATGATTTTTTTCTCAAGGGGGGGGGGGCCCGGGCCCCCCGGCCCCCCCCCCCTGGATCCGCCACTGGGCTATGGTAATAATGCTGACAGTGATAAGGATGATGATTATGATGATTGTAATGGCTATGGTGATAATACTGATGGTGATGATCATGATGGCTTTGGTGATTATGATGATGGCAATGGTGATGGCGATGATCATGATGGCTATGGTGATAATGCTGACGGTGATTATGATGATGGTGATGATCATGATGGCTATGGTGATAATGCTGATGGTGATTATGATGATGGCAATGGTGATGGCGATGATCATGATGACAGTGATTATGATGGTGATGTTAATAGTGGTGATGATGATAATGATTGTGATGGCGATGATGACTTTGATGATTGTGATAATGATGTTGAAGGTGAAAATTAGAATATTATTAATTTTATTTGCGCCCTTTCAATCTACCACACATTAAAATTTCTTTTCGATGGTCATTACCATATAAACAAAAACAGAATGTAAATGATCAGATATATATTTTGCGGGTCACTATAAAACAAAAACAAACTGAAAAGAGAATAAGGGAAAGAATTTTGTAATTATTTTATTTCTAAAAATACACATGAACTGGAATTACATAAATTGACAAAAGAAACATCAAATCAAATATTAATATCAAAGAATGCCTGGGGATTACCAAAATAAATTAATGTTAAATTAATTTAAATAAAAACACATTTCAGAACTTTTACAACCAACCGCCTGCAATACAGCCATAAAATTTATAAGCAGGGATGGGAACAATCATATTTTAATTTTTCAATCACAATACCAATGCCAATCGCTCCCCCTCCCTCCCCCCTGAAAGTTTTTTTTTTCATAAATATACATTTGAGAAACTGGAAAATGTGTCTTCTTTGTTAAAATGATATCAAAGCCTGGCAAAAAAATAGCACATAAAGACACTTAAACCCTCCCCACTGTCCCCTATTCATTCTAGAGGTGGTATTCTAGAGTGTACTTGGTTGTACTTGAGTACGTATCCGCATCCAACTTGTACTCTGCAGCTCTGTAGACTTGTATTATTAAGTAGCGCATGAGTATGATACACAATAATGAGTATATGGGGCAATACAAAGCCTCTACGTCCGGGGGTTACGCACCAGAGTGTAATACGTGGCAGTGGCGGATCCAGGGGGGGGGGGGGGGGGGGCCCAGGGGGCCCGGCCCCCCCCCCCCCTTGAGAAAAAAATCATGTAAAATCACGTGATTTTTACCTTTTTGGGGGGTTGGCCCCCCCCCCCCCTGGCGCTCAAGGGGGGGGGGGGGGGTGCAAATTGAATTTTTTTTGAGGATCAAAAAAAAAAAAAAATGTGCTCACTACATGGTGTTGTATTTACCGTGTTCCTGACTGGTATAAAGAAGTAAAACAAAGGAAACAGTGATGATTTGAAAGTTTGTATATTTATCATCACAATGAACCAAATTATTTTTTGATGCATTTTCATATATTTTTTTAATGCTGCATATCGTTAAGTTGCTATGTTTTTTAGACTGTTTTAAATGCTCTTTTTAGAGCATGTTAACGTCAAAAAAATATCTTGATGTTTTGTAAAGATGGATTATTTGGTCTATCTTCTTTATATTGGTACATAAATGAAAAAAATCCACAGAGAAACATTGATGCAATCGTAATTTTCATGTACCAATGTTTTCTGCTTAATGTCCGTTTTTACCATACATAGCTTGCATACGACTTGTGTAAATACGTGCGAATTCGCGGACGCTGCGGACTGACTGTATATGATGAAAACCGATATGGTCTTTACGATTGTTCAATTTAGAGTATTCAAACGATTAATTAGGACTTTGAGGAAGATAACGTTCGTTTAGGTTCTTTAGCTTTAGAGGTACTATGTCCCATTTGTAGGCCAAAAAAATGAAAAGGTTAAATTCCTACGGCATTTGAAAGATAATATTAATTTAGAACTCCCCACCCCCCAAAGGGGGGGGGGGGACCTTAAAAATGTCTTAAGGTGGGAAAATAACGACTACTAGTTGTCGAATCGACTTAAGAGCTATAGAGCCAGTAAGCAATAGTCTGATTTTCAGACCATTGTACCGAATGGTCGTACGTTTTATGCTGCGCAAAGATTCAATCAGTTTAATTTTGGCCATGACAAGAAGTGGGTTATTGATGTAGACAAATGCTCATGTACCCTTTACAGCTCATTTTATGTATGTTATTACCAAAGAAGGAAAAAGGCCAGTCAGTCACTCAATAGTGTCTGACAGTGAAGTCTAGCAAGTAAACGGGTTTCCTAACTTTCCTTGCATAGTTTGAATATTAGGACACTGCTAACGTTTAAATTTCACAGATAGGACATACATGACATATTCATAATTCCTGCAAAGTGGTACAGAATTTGATGTTGGCTGCACAAGGGACATAGGGTAGGTGTAGGGAATTGGAGACCCTTAAGTACATTTGCATAATTTACATAAACATGAACAATGTTACACATACAGAAAGTTTTGTATTCTCTTCAGTAACTTCTTCTCTTTATTTGGTAACAAAATTGTGGTCATGATGTAACTGATTAATAAGATAAAAATGATTAATGACGTCATCATTAAGGTCTCTCATTACCTCCATGTGCAGGTAATAAGGGACAGTTACAAATCAAGACATTTAATTAACATGGGATTGTTATAGTTCAAACACTTTTTGAAAAAGATGCATGCAGCCAATGAACTTACTGTAATTTTGAAACGATTTTAAAACAAAGTGGCCTACTTGGGATACTCCCAAAACCTGTTTTGTATACAAACAAAGGTTTACAGTCTATATAAACCAGCTCGCCGATCTCACATTTTTATTCATTTTGTCCAGAAACCTCGTGAGTCTTCTCATTCTATAATACATCCCAAGTTGGCCACCCAATATTAATGTGCATCTTCTTTTTTTATCTTCATATATCAAATTGAAATCCAACTACATTGTATAACATACATCTGTGAATCTTGATGTACACCCCCTCTTTTTTCTTCTTTACTCTCTCTCTCTCTCTCTCTCTCTCTTCCGTTTTACCAATATGTGTTCCACCATATTCGTATTATTATGTACCCATTGAGGGTAGTCATGCTATCAAGCTTTGCTTACTTTGTCAACCATCCTGTTTGATGTTTTCGATTAGTTACTTTATTCGACATTACATTCTTTTGAAATGTGTAAAATTTGCAATGTTTTGTTTGTTATATACACTGTCGCTCATAAAGGTGGAATATTTTAGTTTTACCCCAATTTATGGAATTATTTTAAAAATTATTTCAAAATAATAGATCTAGATAATAGTATACATTCTCAGATTTTATTGAATAATAATTTGCCAACGTGTGTTTTGCGTGAATGCTAAAGCATGTGTATGCTACTATGCTTATCAACTAGGGGACCTATGCCCTTAAGTCATAAATGACAGTAATGAGGATTAATGCTTTACAAAAGGGCACTAATATAGCACATCGACACGGTTTTGATCCTGGGACCTCACAGTTACGAGAACATAGTTTTGTCACTGAACCATGACTGTACGCAGCGGGGGCTAGGGAAGGGGGCAGTTTCCATAAATTAAAAAAAAAACAACAGAAAATGCAATAAATTTTCAATAATTTATTGCATTTTACCCCGGTCCCTAAAATAAAAAAATCCTCGGACGGCCATGCATTATGGCTCAAGGCATGGGCACACAGAAGATATTTTTATGTTGGTATTTGTGACAGAGGCCTTTGTGAATGAGATTTCTGTACAATCTTATCTCAGGCGGATTTTATGATGAATAGCGGTACGCTAATTTACCCATCTTGCTTTTACCTTTTTGATCAATAGTTCTGCAGCATCACGACAGCCATTGATAGCAGCTGAAAAGAGAGGAGTTTCGCCTACGAAATGCCTTGCTTCCACGAGTCTAGGTATCTTGTCCAGGAGTTTAGTTATAGCACTGTGACCAAAACATGAAGAATAATCGAAAAAGGCAAAATGAATTGAAACATCAAGTCTTGGAAAAGAAATGGTGAAAGGGGAGTTCCTCTCCCTCAAATTTGTTTGGGTATAAGGCAAAAAACACCCTAATGTATAGCTACGGTCTCAAAGGTTCGTTCGTACAAATTTCCAAAATTCGTAGAGATTCGTAGTGGGGGCATAGTTTCTTACGTCCTTCTCACAGAGCTCATACGAACACCGTTTAATTTTCGTTTTTTTTCTCATAAGAATGCCTTTTGTTCTTCTTACGTTACACTTACGGCCATCTTACGAGTTTTTGTTCTCACAAGATGGTCGTACGTGTAACTTACGGCATTCTCAAGTCATTTGTAAGAAGATCTCATGATTTTTTGGATATATTTTTTCCGGGTTGCAAAAAAGCGCTGCATAAATTGTGGGAACGTTCACCTAATGCTACGGTCACAAAGGTTCGTACGAACGATAATTTCGTACGAATCTCCCTGCTTTTCAATTGTCTTCCCGAATATCAATTGTCTGAAAATCGTTCGTACGGCGTTCGTAGCAGTCCGTTATGGCATTTGTGAACGAGGCTTAACGAACACCTTACTAACGCCAGGAGTCGTTCGTACGAAGGTCGTATGAATCTCCGTTCGTAAGGCGTTCTTACGAACGCCGTAAGAGCCCTCTATAATAATAATATGAATATTTATTTAGCGCCGGTATCCGCCAGGCTATGACGCTCATGGCGCTGTACATATTACAATCACAAACATATCACTTTCTACAATAAAATATTGTAATAACAGCAGTTCGTAATGGTATTTGTGACCGGGGCTTATAATGAAGCTAAAGTCTCGGTCACAAATACCATTACGAACTACTACGAACGCCGTACGAACGACTTTTATACCATTTCGTAAGAACTTCTTAGACGTAGACCGTCCGTAGAGCGTTAGTGAGTTTGCAGACTTCGTACGAAACCCTCGTTAGGCAGCCGTACGAACGTCGTAAGAACATCGTAAGAGCCATGCAAGATATTCGTACATTTCGTAGGGTAGAGAGACATTCTAGAAGCCTCACATTATTACGATGATCATAGATGATCATTTTTTTGCAATTCAACAAAATGAAGAAACTAATCGTAAGGTCTTCTTACGAATGACTTGAGAATACCGTCAGGTACACGTACGACCATTATGCGAGAACAGAAACTTGTAAGATGGCAGTAAGTCTGACGTAAGAAGAACTCAATGCATTTCTTACGAGAAAAAAAAACGAAATTTTAAACGGGAGTTCATACGAACGCCGTAAGAAGGACGTAAGAAACTATACCCCACCTACGAATCTCTACGAGTCTGGAATCCGTACTAACAGGGAGATTCGTATGACCGCATCGTTCGTACGAACCTTCGTGACCGTAGCTTTACTAAAATGATAACTATTCTCTGAACCAAGATCTGCTAATAATTATGAATACGTTCGTATCCCCGGCTGAAATCTTTATAGCTCATTTGATGTCTTATTCTGGAAACTGGGTAAATGAACTCCACTCACTATGTATTATTAAAACCAGCAGCACAGTGCATGACAGATACTAGATCAGTAGAAACCACCTTCAGATCTGCTTCCTGTCTGTCCATGATGAGGTCCACTACGGTCCTTTTTCCAGTGGCCATTGATTGGTGTAAAGGTGTCAGATTGTCCTTGCCCTATTGCAAAGACATTTCAAGGCATATGAAAAGAACAATTAGAATTTGTAATTTCTCTCACTAAATTATATACTGTTGCCTATAAAGCTTAAGATTATATTAATGATATTAATTAAATCATGATATGATATTTTTTATTCTTGATAGTTGCAGTGGTTATCTTCTCAGAACTCTATAATAGAATGGGTTCAGATATCCCTGCAATATGATTGGTTGAGAGCAAGTTAGCACAATCGAATCAACCGACTGTATGAATTACGAATTACGTACGGATAAGTTACAATTTTTTTTTTCAATTCTGGTTTTATTGTAAATAAAAACATACTGAATAAAAAGTCCGGAGACTCATACAATTCAGTTTACAAATTATAAATACATACAAGAATAAAGAAATCATTACTTTTAGCAATCTTTTTTATATTAATTACTGATTCTAATGAACTAAACAACTAATTTCAAACAATCTTGAAATAATATATGTTCTAATTATGCAGTTGTAACGTTTAAATAGTAAAATATGTTGTTACCCTTTTCTAAATGTCATATGCAATTAAGTAATACACTTTCAAATTAATAAGTAGTCTTTTTTAACCTAGTTGACATTTCTTTTAGAAATATATTTTTATATACCGGTAGATGATTTTCCGAGAGATATGATAATACAAAATATACAATTTATGTTTACTTACAGAATATAGTCCTATCATTATACAGGTACTATGAAATATTATTTAATCCGATTAAATGGCATGACAAGAAATTAATAAATTACATCTTGGTCACATATAGTCATTATATTGAGTGAAAATATCTACATATTTGAATTCAGGATTCGTGTGAAGTGGGGAATGGGAGACTGTCTGTAACGCTCTGTTCTCATTTTGGGGGTATTGAGCTGGAGAGAATTGCGGAGAGTGCGTTGTGAGATAGTTTGTCTAGTTTCAGGTAAGAGATGGCGGTGGCGGTCTGAGATCATTAGGGATTTAGCAAACTTTTCGCAAAGAACGGAGCGTCGTTCAGACAGTCTGACAACACTCAGCGACTGCAGAAGTTGAGCATAAGACATGGTGTCGGGAAATGTACCAGTGATGATACCCAATGCTCTCATATGCAGTCGCTCAATGCTGTTTACTTGGACAACAGTTAAACTAGATGACCAAACAGGTACACCAAATTCAAGACACGGACGAATGTACATCATGTATATCAATACCAAGTCCCGAGTGTTGACACCGTTCCTTTTAAGTTTGCTCAGTACATATAGTTTTCGTGATGCGTTTTTGACGATGGTTTTGATGTGTAGATCCCATTTAAGATTATCTTGGATTGTTATACCAAGTAATTTCATATAAGATACCACTTCAAGCTGATTACCATTGATCTCCAAACGGGGGGCAGGCGGTGCATTACGCAAGAATGAGATCAGCATGGTTTTGCACTTCGTTGGATTGGGCCTCATGTCGTTTATTTCACACCAATCAACAAGAGAATCAATGTGTGTTTGTAACTGCGGAGGGTCCGACTTGTTGACAACCTCTAGAAGGCTTAGATCATCGACATATTTCCAGCGGTTTTCTGTAGACAACGCGGCATCATTAACCATTATCAGGAAAATAATGGGTCCTAATTTAGTTCCCTGCGGAACACCACAAGAGAGGTGGGAAAGATTTGATGTAACCCCACGATAACGAACAGTTTGCGTTCTTTGCGTCAGGAAACTACAGATAGTCGGGAGAATGGAGCGGTCAACTCCTATGTCAATCATTTTTCTGATTGCTGTGACATGGTTGATATGATCGAAAGCTTTACTGAAATCGATCATGCATAAGTTAACATACTTCCCAGGTCGGTCAATTCCCCGATGAGCATTATCCAACAGACTGATTAAGTAATGGCAAATTGATGTTCCGGGCATGTTCCCAAACTGTTGGGGATCAATAGCATGGTGCACATCCTCAATAATCCAACGGGCAAGGAATCCCTCAAACACTCGTGCTAATACTGACGTGATAGAAATGGGCCTCAGTTGGTCAGGTGTCGTTGCCGGCCGGACCTTAGGCACTGGACATACTGATGCATTTTTCCAGATATGTGGGAAACATCCATTTTTCAAACAGCAGTTGAAAATGTGGGTGAGCGGCTCAGACAGCTCGTACGCAAATTCCTTGATGAGGCGTGTTGGGCAGTCGTTCGGGTGACCAGCCTTGGAGACATTGACTTTTCGTAGGCATTCAAAGACCTTTTGTCGCTCGATGATTGGAGGTGGTGTCGGCGCAGGGAGGTAGTCCGGCAGCGAAGCCAGGTCGAGAGATGGAAGGGCCGAGCAAATCCGGCTAAAATGAGCGTTTATCTCATTCGCAATCTCCAAGTCGGATTTGTCGGCTGGAAAGCTGAGAGACTGTTTCTTGAGTCCTGCTAAGTGGCGAATTTGCTGGTGCCATTTCCCAGGTTCACTTTGTTTCAGATGTTCCACTTTCCTGCTATAGAGACTTTTCTTGGCAGAGCTGATTTCTCTTTGTACCATATTTCTTACGCTACGAAATGAGTCATCACCTCGCGTATAGCTGATATTGCGCTGAGTAATGGCCCGGCGGATGGCATCATTCATCCATGGTTTATCGTTGGGACGTCGTTTGACTGTGATAAGATCAAAGTATTGCCGATATTTTGTGTCTAGAAGTTGGTGAAGATTTGCAGTCATTTTGTTCCCATCAGTGGATTCATTAAATTCTGACCAGTCCATTTGCGTGATCCATTGACCAAAGGCGCGAATGGAGGAATCACGAAACGGTCGGAAGGATATTTTTGTAGTGCTACGTGGTGGAATAAGGAGCAGAGGAAAGTAATTAATAACAGAGTGGTCACTTAAAGCAATGGGTGCTGAAATGACAGGCTCTCCATAACGATCCCCGAGATCTGTCAATAATTTGTCTAGGATGGATGTACCCCTGGTAGGTTCTTTTACTATTTGGGACAAGAGGGTGTGCTGTTCCAAATGATCTGTAGGAAGGTCATTATGAAAGATGCATTCGTTTTCAACAATCGATATGATTGAAATTCAAACAATAGCTTTTCAATATGATGGACATTGCCAAACAGCCGTAATTAATTGTACTGCATTGAAAGTAAAAATCAGAAGAACAGGCTTTTGATGAAGATAGGTGACCAATTCTGCAGGTAAGCCCTATTAAAATCTGGGTTATATTTTGAAAATAACTCGCCACTATAGTTCTCGATGACACAACCAGTTCAAGAAGGTTTGTCACTGACGCACTACATGGACACAGTCGCAGCCACTCACAGGCTAGGTCATTCATGTATTCGCTGCTGCAGTAGAACTACATTCACTGCAACATTCTAACGTTGGATCTAATGACAACTTGAGACTCATAGGCTTGTCAATTAATACCTATAACTTAGATTAACACCATTAAAGAAGAAAACAATTTTTTTAATTAAAAAAAACAAAAACATAAAAAACATCAAAATAAAAAAGGACTGATATTTGACCCTAAATAACAGCATTTTACAGTTCATGAAATCGTGATGAAGGTTACGTTGTAAGCATAAATCAGTGACTCTCAACTATTTGCATGCATCCGGTTAATCAGTTTCATGCGTCTGGCTGGTTATGTCTTCTTTCATGAATGGGGCTAGACATCTTTTAACGCCCATTCCATAAAACAAGTAACAGGTTTATTTCGGTAACTTTGGCGTGGTCTAAAACAAATTCGGCTTTATAGGCAACAGCGAACGAAGTAAATTATCATTTATTTGGCTCTGTTACATTTATCATCTAAAAGCCAATGTACACTTATTTCATGCCTGTTCCATGTTTAGTCAGATATATTTCAGAAAGGTCGATGCAACTGCCAGATGGTTATACTGTTTAGCCGTTGTTACATAATTTTCTCTAATGGAGTATCAAACTTTGAAGTAAAAATAAATATCTCACATACGTCATAACAATTCTGATTTTTTTTTTTTAAATTATTGTTTTTTATTTAGTGTTTATGTGACACATCTTCTCAGAGCGGTTTTCAATAAATCAGCTCTTGTAAACTGTTATTCATCCTAAACATGCGAAAGATAACCATGGTCAAGCTCATTAATATGTCTCCATATCATTTCTGTAAAAGCCCATAGTAGGCCTATACAGTTCCGTTGCATTTATATCACGATGGCATGAATTCACATCCCACTCCTGCCGCAACTTTCATAATTTCAAAGTATCACAGAAAAACAAAATCAGTTGTGACCTGTTTTATACAGTATATTTCATGTAGGTGATATTACTTCAATCATGATAATACATATATACATGACTATATATATATATATATCAAATTGCCTTACCTTGTGGTTCAAGTCTGCACCATGCATCAGCAAATAGTGTGCACATTGAAAGAACCCTTCTGCACATGCCAAAGAGAGGCATGTAAATCCTTGCCAGTTGACGGCATGCACACCAGCCCCTTGATCTAGAAGGTATTTCACAGCTTCGTATTTGTTGCTTCCGTTTGGAATGGGTGTGTAAACAAAACAGGCGGATGATCATTTGTTGAATTAGAACTTGTACATGGGTAGGCACTAGGCAGCACAAACATCAGTGGAAAAAGTCCATTTATGTTGCAGTACACTGTGCCATTAATGACTAAGAGCAATATATTCACCCTAAAATAATTATTCAAGTCTCCAATCTGGCAACGCAAAAAGTTTTTATAATTTTTTTTTTTTAATTTTAAATGTAAAAAATTGCAATATCTGGTTTAAGTGTTGAAAATTTCATTCACTTCTGTTAATTTTTGTATTAACATTTTGTTTAAAAACTATGAATGTGTGTGAAATGCAAAAACTTGTTGCCAATTTGAGGGAGGAAAACTGATTCATTTCGACCTTTGAACTGCAATGGGTTAAAGGGATAGTTGAGTTTTGTTGCAGAGGGACCTACACAAAATATTTGTCTGTGAGATAATGTAAAACTGAGTGTCAAATTTGAAAGAACATATTAAAAGAATATTTAAATGACAAAATCATCTTTGTTTGATCGAAATCGGTTCAGAGACTGCCGAAATACAACGATTTCTAATACTTGTATACCATCACAAATATTAGATATTTTGAAAATTTGAACCGTTGGAAAATCATATGATGCATATGTTACGCATGAGTGAAAAAAAAAAACAATTTGAAGAGAGAAAACCTAAAAATAATTTGGCGGGCGGTATCTGAATTTCATAGAGAAATTCACATTTCTACAAATTTCATTTCTGCCCTTATATGACACCTTAATCAAGAAAAAAGAGCCAGGAATAAGAAAGTTCCTTTTGTTTAAATTAATGCTTGTATTTCCATAATTTGAAGGAACGAATTTGTTTCCACTGGCTGCCTGTAGTAGCAACACACAGAGTGGACAAAAAACTGAACTCCGTTTCGTTGACGACCAGCCATGCATCAAGTCTTTCGTCTTCTTTGTTGCATGGCTGATCGTCAACGAAATGGAGTCTTTTGTCACTCGGACCAAAAGGCCTGCGGGATATATCTAATTTTACTGATTACTTTAGAAAACCTTTTCATGAGAATGATATTGTTACATCAACTTGGGATGATGGAGATTGACTTTCTTTGTTAGCTTTTGAATGACAGGTATATGCAACACAAATTATTACTAGTTTTACAAAAATACTATCTGTCTCGGTAAAACTAAGGAATATCTTACGCAAGTGTCGAATGAAAAAGGGGTGAACAGTGGTCGTTCTCAATAAAGGCCCCTTTCTCAACGAGGAACTTCATCATGTGTACATCGCCTTTAGATGCACTGCGCCCTAATAGTGTTTTGCCAGGCTCTGGCTCATAATGAATCTAGATGCAAAAAGAAAGAGAAAATACTATAAATCATCTTTTCATGTACGATAGGATTTGCTATATCTATGACATTAATGCTTCATAAACTCTGAAATCTAATGTCGCATAAAGGAAACAAGATCCAGCACATTCACCCCCTCATTTTGACACCTACGTGACATAAGAAATATGTATACATGCATAATGCATAGGCCGAACATGTGCTCCCTTTTAAAAGTGATTTAACCTTTCTTTCTTCTTTCTTCTCCTTCTTCTTTTTTGTTTTGTTACAGAATTCGAAAATATAGAAACACTCCCAAAATATGATGAACTTTTTTCTTTTTGGTACCCCTTCCCCCTTTACAAAGCTTCAAGATCCAACCCTTATCACTTACCCATTCTGGATGTATAGCCAAGATACGCTCCACTTTTTTGATATCACCTGCTTCTACATCAACCACGATGCTCCATTTTGGATCCTGCATGATCCGAGGGAAACCTAGAGGCAAGGACAAAAATGGTCATAAAGCAAAGTGTAACGAACGCTCGCGTAATCACATTTCACGTTTTGAGTAATTTCGTAGATACAATCTAATCCAGCGTTGTCAACCTTTTTACAGTCACGACAGCCTTTCGAGAAACAAAAAAGTTTGCGTCATGCTTCCAAAATCATTTATTATATACAGAAGATTCATTTTTCACTATATGACGATATTCAGGCGCCTCGCTAACAATTATTCTGGCACCTTTTTTACTTATTATGTGGGTATTCAGGCACCTCATCGCCTGAAATCCTACTGTCTCCAGATTTTGCGAGAGAGCGAAGCGATCGAGGAAAATAATCACTGTGTTGTCCTTAAATTTTTTTTTTTTCTGCATGAAAATAAATACCAGTTTCTGACAATTTGTTTTCAAGATATTGAGATTTTTTCATTTTATATCCAAAAAATAATTAAACGAATTTCTCTCGCGGCACCGCTAAAAATGTCTCGAGGGTGTCAGGAGACCGGTTGAAAAATGCTGATCTATTTTCGAACTGTCATATAGCTCCGTGTAGTCTCATTTGAGAACACCTCCTATCGTCAGAGTCCAGCAGCATATAAACATGTTAGTCTATGGACTTTAAAAACAACAAAAAAATCGTTAAAAATTCATTTTTTGTTTAAACGAAAAGCACATCCACCCCGACGTACGTTGACACTAGCTCTTTCATTGGAACCCTTCTGTCCCATTGACTTTTGAAAGTTCACCCACCGTAATTTGATCAAAATAGGTCGGAAGCTCTCCATTGCATATATAACGTATGTGTAACAAGTCGAACTTGGACGCAATTTACCACGCGATTGTAAGATTATAGGTCAAGCACACGAAGGATAAGAAGCATGAATTATCATAGATCAGTTCTGCATGGTTCATTATGTCCACTTCATCCAACCCCCACCGTAATTTTTCCATTTAGTATAGGCAAACATTTTGCCGAAGTAAGCAAAAACATGAATATTCAATACACACCACGGACTATTCGATTATTAACAGAGGGATGCAATTGTGCACCATATCAAACTCCCCTCCTTTCAATCAAGTATTTCATTGTATTATGTAGTTTAGTAGGTTTATTTTACTGACTGTTTAATTATCAGATATCAATGATAGTTTAAAGATATGGAAAAGGTTTTTGTATTTTATATTTAGCAAAGCAATCTCACATACAAAATCACTATCAAGTGTCATCTGATCCGCCGATTGCCGTCTGCTATATACGTTCTATAGACGGCGAACTAGCTACCTTTGTGCTGGCGAAAATGAGACAACCGGAGCAATATGAGGGTTGACAAAATAAATCACGAATTCTCAGGTTGTGCAGGTACGCGATGTAATTTTTTTCGTATTACACCTTACATATACCAATTTAAAACCAACAAGTGCTTGTTATTGAGACTAGTTTGAAGTAGACATATACGCACATGTATCATAGCTACACAGCCTGGCCATAATCCACGCATGCTGCACGGACGGTAACAAAAAACAAAAAGAGAGGAAGTGACACTGAAAGTGACACTGAAAGTGTACATGTTGTTGGTCTAGTTTCCAGTATTTGTCGCTTTGACTTTCAGATAGAGTCGACCTTTATAAAGGCGCCCTAAAACATGGCGGGAGAATCATGCATGGTTCTTTTGTGTTAGTTCCTTTTCAGTGACAATGTTCAATTTTTAAATTTTGTGTTAACATGTTTTACAATGACATTTGAAAGAAATGGTCGGTCACCTAATCCAACACTTTCACAAAATTACTTCAAACGTGATAATTTGATAACACGATGACGTTGGGGGGGGGGGGGGGGGGGCACCAGTCTTTAGTCCACCAGATCAGCGTTTTTCAACATATTTACAATAGCCAGGGCATCCTTTTAGGAGTTAAAACGTTTCGCGTCACTCCAGTCTAAAAATTAACGAGTAAGATTTGTTTCCCATCCCTAACATATAGCCTGTAGACGTATACATTTTTGCATGAGGGCCGTGAGCGCTTCTTGCCGGTAAATATAATGTCTGGATCTCATATTTATTGCGAGCGAGCAAAACTTCGTTGGCACTTTTATTATTGCAAAGAAGTTATTTAGTCAGCAATATACACTTGATAAAATGCAAGGTTGTGCAATCGGTCATCTCGTTGCCAGGAATCATCTCAATTAAATAATTTTGTAGTTTTTTGTAGCTACGTCATACGTATACTGATAAAAATAACAAAAATAATGATGATAAAAGTTATAGTAATTGAAGTAGTAATGATGACAAGAATGATGTTGATAGTGTTAAAAAAATAATGAAAATGATATATAAACAATCATTACGATAATAATACATAATAATAACAAAATAGTAATACTAATAACAACAATAATAATGATAATGCAAATATTGATAATGATAATAATAATACATAATGTCTTTTGCAGGCTTAGCACCATTGTGTTATATCTGTTTCTTTCTATAATCCCTGATATTATTATGACTCCAGCATTGCCAGGTATCCATTTGAACTGAGTCGAGGGGATATTAAGGGGAAAACACTTTGATCAAGGATAAAAGGACCGAGTAAGGATTGAACACAGAACCTCTCGTATGAAAGTCACGAGCCTTCACCAATGTAACGCATTATACATATACATCATTCATTTACATAAACCCAAATGAGGAAATGAATTGAAGAGTATCCAGGACCAGGCTCTCGAATGGTTTGAATCCTATCTTTCATGCCATTCACAGTCTGTCCTTTTGAATGGTTACACCATCCTCCCTCAGGCCACTTGGCTGTGTAGTACCCAAGGCTCTGTGGGCGGGCCCACCTTAATTTCAATTTATCTAACTGGTCTCAGAAAAGTTTTTCAACGTCACTCTGTTCATTATCATTTATATGCAGATGAAATACAAGGTTTTGGTTCTTTTCCGCCGCATCAAATTCAAGCTTCCGAAACCTTGCGCAATTTAGAAAATTGCATCGCTGATATTGACGCCTGCATGAAGTCACATTCTTTGCTATTAAATCACAGTAAATGCGAATTCATTCTTTTCGGCTCAAAATCTCAGTTGAATAAATTAAATATAGATTACATTTCTATTTCCAGTAACACCATTCCTTTATCAAATTCATGTCGCGATCTTGGCGTCATTCTTGATTCCCTAATGTTTATGTCTAAACAAATCACCAACATGTCCAGATCATTACGCTATCAATTGCGCAATATTGGCTTCATACGGAAATATCTGACTTGTTCGGCAACAGAGAATCGTAATTGAAATCGACTATTATAAATGGAGATCTTTGAATTGGTCAGCACTATTTTTCTTCTGACTTGAAACTTACCACATAATTTTTCTTCAAAGCTCACGTGTTGTTTATGAGCAGGAATCCGTTCTGGAGCCAGGTTTGCAGAGTTGATAATAATTTTTTGATTGTCCTTGATTTTGACGTGAATATCCGATCCATCAACCTTGACCACCTTTCCAAATGTACCGATGGCCTGGAAAAAAAAAATAATCATGATTATTGGGCTAAATATTGTGTTTGTTTGTAAATTGCAAGTAAATATATTAAAATAATAAAATCAAAACAATGCCACTTATTTGAATCCGTCATGATGTTATATTACATTCAGTTCTGTTTTCCATTGTTGAGACAGATATTAGATGAGGGTAGGTGCAGGGAATTGGAGACGGCAGGGAATTGGAGACCACCAAGCTTGAACACATCACTGTCTGCCCGTGTTGGCTTCAATATTGCTATAGAGCCATCTGTGGCCTTTAACAACACTACTGCATATATCCAATTCATTTCGAAGACTAAAATGCGTTCTTTCTCCGAGAAAATTGGCAAAATTGACGAAGGTAAGCAACTTTGATCGTAAATTTTTGCTCTGATATAAAAACACAATTTTCACTGAATCTTGTGGTGCATGCAGATATTTAGAGGTGGCTCTTAACAAGTAGCTTTAAAAGGAAGTTTAAGAAGTGTGCCAACCATCACAGAAAACCTATGGCCATTGTGTGTTGTGAATGGGTGTTGCAATGCACATTATAAATGGTGTCCGATCAGAAATGTGTGCAGGCAATGGGGGACACCGGGTCCATGATGGGGGGTCGTTTGTTGTGAATGTCGAGTATGCCAAGGACAGTTAATGCCCCGATGCTGGTTGGTTAATTGTACATGTACACACAATTTTTGGGCGACATTTGATTTATTTATATATGTTTGATTTTCTTTTTCTTTTGCCCTATAACAAATATATAACAAACAAAATATTTTACACATTTTACACATTTCAAAAGAATATAATGTCGAATAAAGTAACTAATCGAAAACATCAAACAGGAGGGTTGACAAAGTAAGCAAAGCTTGATAGCATAACTACCCTCAATGGATACATACTAATACGAATATGGTGGAAAAAATATTATTTGGTAAAAGGGGAAAGAGAGAGAGAGAGAGAGAAAAGAAAAAAGAAAGAGGGGGTGTACATCAAGATTCACAGATGTATGTGGTACAATGTAGTTGGATTTTGATTTGATATATGAAGATAAAAAAATAAGATGCACATTTGAATATTGGGAGGCCAACTTGGGATGTATTATAGAATGAGAAGACTCACGAGGTTTCTGGACAATATGAAAAAAATTGTGAGATCAGCGAGCTAGTTTATATAGACTGTAAACCTTTGTTTGTATACAAAGCAGGTTTTGGGAGTATCCCAAGTAGGCCACATTGTTTTAAAATTGTTTCAAAATTACAGTAAGTCCATTGGCTGCATGTTTCTCTTTCAAAAAGTGTTTGAACTATAACAATCCCATTTTCATTCAAATTGTACTTAAAATGTCTTGATTTGTAACTGTCCCTATTACCTGCACATGTAGGTAATGAGAGACCTTTGGTGATGACGTCATTAATCATTGTTATCGTATTAATCAGTTACATCATGACCACAATTTTGTTACCAAATAAAGAGAAGAAGTTACTGAAAAGAATACAAATCTTTCTGTATGTGTAACAAATGCAAATGTGCTTAAGGGTCTCCAATTCCTTGCACCTACCCTATGTATTCTAAACGTCCAGATATTTGAAAATCATATACTGTTATGCAAAATGTAACATGTTTATTAATTTACCATTCCCTGTGCAAATTGGATTTCACAATCACATTTGTTTTACTTACTTGTTTTCATGTCAAGTAGAACTTCTTTAAAAATTACAGCAAACGTTTTGTGATCCAACAAACTTTAGTTTTCACTTCTTTGTGTATTTGCTTGGTATGATTTTGCTGTTACATATATTACATTTTATCGTGCTTTAAACAAGTTTTTTAAGTAGATAATTATTGTGGAAATACATCAATACAAAATCAAATACAGGTTGTGTCACCTTGCAGACATCTAAAAGGACCTTTATTTGTCATACAATGCAAAACAATGCAAGAAAAAAAAACGTCAGTAATCCATAACTTGCCTTTATTTTCATACCGTTCAAAATATGTTTTTTACGGCAGTTAAAGACAAACATATGTACAAATCTTATATTCTGGGTCCATGGTGAACAGGTACATTTTTGCTAGAACGGGAGGGGGGGGGGGGGCTGACATCCTTGGTCATGTATTAACTTTTAAGTTTCTAAATTTCTTTAGCTTCCGAAGCGAGGGAGCTTAAACAAAAGAAAAAAAGATTCGATATGGAAATAACAAATACGAGCATTTTTGCTGCCAGAATATTGGAACTTTGTAAAG
This sequence comes from Strongylocentrotus droebachiensis, assembly GCA_035222895.1. NCBI lineage: Eukaryota > Metazoa > Echinodermata > Echinoidea > Camarodonta > Strongylocentrotidae > Strongylocentrotus > Strongylocentrotus droebachiensis. Next base: position 10,826 of record JAVYIG010015099.1, on the reverse strand, counting down.
TCTCGAGGAAGGTATGTGGCTGAAGCAAGCAGCCCCCACCCCTGCCTCTAACACCTGTATTATAGCTATACTCAACCCAAGTGATGTAAATGGGTACCTGGCAGGAATGAATTCCTTGAAATATTGGAGCTGTGTATAAACGGCTGCTAAGCTAAAGCCGGGTAATAATAAATGTGCCTCGAAATAGAATTATCTAGATAGAAATAGCTATAGTAATGCCTATTATTATTTTTTTTATTATTATTATTATTATTATAATAGTTAGACAGAAGTCACCTGATTCATAGCTGCCGTCCATCCGCCATGTCCAGACTGTAATCTCTTCACCATCTCGATATCATCAGTTATGCGGACAAGCTGACCAAGACACAATGGATGAATCTAAAAGCAACAGGTTGATGTAAATGGCAATGGTAAAAATAATTATATTAAGAAAATATTAACAATGATGTGTCCCTATAGATTTGATAACAATTTAATATCAACAACAAAAATGGCAACAACGATAAAAGTAATAATGATATTTATAAAAATGATGATTATAGTATGTTCTTGTGTAGCGCTCATGTCTATCAGACTTGACACAGTCTCCTGGTGCTCCTAAATTGGCATGGCTGCTGTTTGTTATGGTGCCCAAGCATTTATAGGAATGCATTCCTGTCAGATGCCAAGTAACCTCATCTGGGTCGAGTGTAGTAAATAGAGATTAATGTCTTGGCAAAGGTGATGGGGATTCGAAATCCGTAAACTGTCTAGTTACTGATCCATCGTACCACGGCACCTCTGCATTTAGGCCCTATTTATCAAGAAATATATGATACAAGCATTTGTATAGTCAGTTAGATTTAAACAAGACCTGCTAAATATGTCCTTGTTACCTTTCTTAAAGCTGCAGAATTCATAGTGAAGGTTTCTTGGCTGTCAGGGAAAGTCACAGTGAAGTTCCCGGTATTCGTTCTTCTATTCACATATCCCTTCTCGAGTAACGTCTGTGTATAGACAGAGAAAGTAACCGTAAAAATTGCCTATTCCATTTTCTGCAATTTATATTTTGCGTAAACACAGCAGAAGAAGAAGAAAAAGGAAGTCGTAACATAATCCACAAATCTTGAGTTTAAGGATATCTCTTGATTCCTTTGATATTTAGCAATGCTGAGCAGTAATTTGAAGCGATGCACATCGAAGCTATCAACACAAAATCTGAAGATTACATACAGTCTTCATGATATAGATGTGTTCACTACGCTGTTAAAAGGATGCATTTGCACCAACCTCTATTACATTATTAAATGTTGAAATCATGAGAACGTCTCAAGAAAATATTCTTATGTTTTATTTTAGGTGCACCACATGGTGATATCAAGGAGATCAGGTCTGTTTTTATTTTAAAAAAAAACTCGTTGTTAATTGCCATTTACAATAATTGATATGGGCTACTGAAATCGGGATATTTAATTTGTTGTGAACAACATTGTTAGAATATAATAGAGCATTTTCATTATGAAATCCAATTTAATGCATAAATCGTTGTTAAGTGTCATGTTACAAAATATTTCCTTAACCTGTTACGAATAATTGTATTTTACTAGTCGCATATATTTGTTGTTATATATTAGGACGAAAATTGCAAAGTTTAGAATTGTTGCTTGCAATCCAGTTTTGCGAAACAGATTCCAGTGACATTTAAAAAATATTTTTATTGTTTAAACGGTCTTCATACTACGTTGAGAAGCAAATCGTGATGCGCTTTATAACTGTAGATTGGATTGGAGATGAAATATTCAGTGATATGTAGCATGAACATGTCACCATGAGAAATACCCACATGAAGCACTAGTACACTGTCGCTCATGAAGGTGGAATATTTTAGTTTGACCCCAATTTATGGAATTATTTTAAAATAATAGATAAAAATATAGATAATAGTATACATTCTCAGATTTTATTGAATAATAACTTGCCAATGTGTGTTTTGCGGAACTGCTAAAGCATGTGTATGCTACTATGCTTATCAACTAGGGGACCTTCGCTCTCAAGTCATAAATGACAGTAATGAGGATTAATGCCCCACAAAAGGGCACTAATATAGCACATCAACACGGTTTTGATCCTGGGGCCTCACAGTTACGAGGTCATTGTTTTGTCACTGAACCATGAGTGTACGCAGCGGGGGCTAGGGTAGGGGGCAGTTTCCATAAATAAAAAAATGCAATACATTTTCAATAATTTATTGCATTTTACCCCGGTCCCCAACATAAAAAAATTCTCTGGACGGCCATGCATTATGGCTCAAGGCATAGGCACACAGACTTTTTTTTATTTTAGGCACCGGCATTAAATGCAATAAATTATTGAAAATTTATTGCATTTTCTGTGTTTTTTTAATTTATGGAAACTGCCCCCTACCCTAGCTCCCGCTGCGTACAGTCATGGTTCAGTGACAAAGCAATGGCCTCGTAACTGTGAGGCCCCAGGATCAAAACCTTTTTGATGTGCTATATTAGTGCCCTTTTGTGGGGCATTAATCCTCATTACTGTCATTTATGACTTAAGGGCATAGGTCCCCTAGTTGAGAAGCATAGTAGCATACACATGCTTTAGCAGTTACGCAAAACACACATTGGCAAATTATTATTCAATAAAATCTGAGAATGTAATCTATTATCTAGATCTATTATTTTTAAATTATTTTTAAAATAATTCCATAAAAAAAAATTCCACCTTTATGAGCGACAGTGTATGTAAAAATGTTTCTCTGCGAACTCGAAATAATGTACAGTTATACTTGTCTATTAAGGCCACCCAATGAAAACAGAGAAAGTGGCCCTTGTAGACAAGTTACCTTCTAGACAGGTTCTACGAAATATATTTCTTTCTCAAGAGTGACACAATACATGGCCACTATAGACAGGAGAGGTGGGCACTAAGACAGGTAAGACTGTAGTTTACCAACAGGTGGCAGCGGTGGGATATACATTTACTGAATTTACAAAGAGAAACAAATCCTCTCTATTTTCAAGTTCATTCATTATCTGAATGGCAAAACATGAACGAATTAATTTTTGAAATGTGAACATTTTTTTTTTTAGGGGGGGGGGGGTAGAAGCTAAAAATTGCAGCCTCAAAATGTTGTCTGGAAGGACTAGAGGATCCTAAATCTCTGCAACAACTGAGGAAAGCATTAAATATTAGTGAATATAGACTTGTACTCACTTTGGTCATATCTGGGTCCCACAATCCTCTGCGCTTGTGGAGTTCCTCCATTTCTACAGGGGTGGCAGTTACGAGGACTTTGTCTCCATCACTCACTGGCTCTAGATCCCCTATGATAAGCGAACAACTAAGGGTAAAAAGATCTGTTCTACGTGGCCTAGCTCTTTTATCTTCTAAATGTCTTAATGAAAACATCGAGGTCTTTTCTTCTAATCTTATCATTTTTTAAAAATGTTTCATAACCCAATAACCGACAGACAAAGTGGTAATAGCAATCTCCATTCCAATGATGATGATGATGATATGGATATTTATGACTATAAAGATGTCCATATCTTTCCGTTTCTATTTACATGATTTAGGAACATATTCTATCGCCTGATATCAATACCTATTCATAGGCAGGGTAACCCCAAAAGAACACAATACCTGCGATCTGTAACTTCAGCGACATTTTCACGGCTTGCCATACAATCAGCTGTTTTGACGGGAAAGGGAATGCGCTTTTTCAACTCAACTGATTGTATGGGAAGCCGTCATGCGCACAATTCTCCCGGTTGCAAGCATTATGCCGGTTGTAAAAGTAGCAAAATTATTGCCTCGCAAAATTATTGTAGAATCAAAACGCTTACCCAAACATTTATAATCTTGGTGTCATTTTACTCGGAAAAAAAGTAACAGAAATCAATGACATTGGTCAATGATGTCTTTGAAATTTCATTTCATTTCATTTCATTTATTTATTTCAACACGGAGGCCTACCTCAGCCCGCGGACTGTTCTTCTGTAGGGAAATTGCAGATCCCAGGTGTTGCAGACTTTGTGAACCACCTTACATATGCAACTATTTGGAAACATACGAGGTAAAATAAATTGTCTTAATTCTTAAAATCTAAGCACGGTATGGTATTGAAGAAAAAAACACCAAAACAATGTTATTCTCACCAAGATTTGACAGGTGTCCGTCATACACATAACCTCCTGAACCTGGTAGAGTACAGAAGATATTAGTGAAGTCTACCGTCTCTTGCCCAGAAGAGAACTCAACCGCTGCTCGTATATTGCTTGTATTCCCAAGTGTCTGTCCATGTTGGACTACTTTCCCGAGTAGCTTATCTAGGGGAAAATGAAGTAAAAGCTGTGATAGATATCGTTTGTATCTAAAGACTTCCTTGACTATTCTTGATATCTCTCGACAAATGCCATCTGTCTTACATGTACAATTTACTTATAATGTAACATAACATGCACGGTGAAACCTTTTGATTAAATAATCTGATGGTCATTTGACCTGTTAATGGGCATTACCAACATTTCTATGGAGTATGGACAATGTCTTTTTTAATTTTTTGTTAACAGAGTCAAAGATATCAAGACAAACCTGAATTAAGTCTCTTGTGCCACTGAGGATGTCTGACAACCTTCGCTCCGGCAAAGCTACCTCTGAGAGCAAGACGGGGAGATGATGATCTTGGTAGCATCTTAGAACTGCACCAATTAAAAATCAATATCCAACGCTGGAAACTGTTATGTGTCAACTTGTAGCAACGGAATATTGGTGAATTTATGCCTGACTTCGATTATCTGATTTTCAAGGACACTAACTAAGATTAAAACATTTTTGATAACAACTCTTGTTGGTCTGTGATCAGGAGGCCGTTTCACAAAACCGTCAAAAGTCTAACTTCGTGGACTCTCATAAAAATGTGTTATAGAACTTGAATTTATCATGGTTTAGAGAAACTGGCCCCTGGAGGTTTACTCTGATCGGCATTAACAAAAAAGCAATACCAGCCTTATTTCAAATTTAGTTCATCAAACCAATATACATTCTGGCAGTTGGAACTCAACTGATTTTAACATTTGGTAAATACACATCATGATCTCAATCTCTTTAAGCCCTATCTCATTGAGCGGCGAATTTGGGATATCGCCGGGGTTCGTAAAAGCTTGCAAAAGGTTGCAAGAAAGTTCGCAAACAGTTTTCATTGTCGCAAAAAGTGTTTCTTTGCGATTGTATTTATTCGCAAACAGTTGCAGGCGTTTGCTAAACAGTAATAAGCGTTTGCAAACCAGTCGTAAGCCTTTGCAAACGGTAGTAAGACGGTGTAGCTCTTTGTTATCGCCAGTTCTCTTTGTTTCGCCAATGATAGCGACCACGCTACCATATGGTTCATTTATAAAATTGACCCATTGAGTACCAGGAGTTAGCAAAACGTCTCAAACGTTCACAAATAGTGGCAAAGGATTGGCAAATAGTCACTAATCTTCGCAAAAACTTTTGCTAACATTTGCTTATTGTCGCTTTAAGTCGCCAACTGCCTTTCGGAAACATTCGCTCAAATGTTGCTAATTGTTGTTAAACGTCACTAAATGTCGCTGATTTGCGCCAACATTCGTCAGAAAAGTTGGCGAATCCAATTCGCAACGTTCGTAAACATTCGCCGCTCAGTGAGATAGGGCCTGTAACTGACGACTGTTAAATTAAGTACGATACACTCCGCTTTTAGGAGCAATTGAAGGTTCTATAACAGGATATGGCACGCAGAGAAGATAAACTGGAAAGAAAATAAATGGGACTAGATGAGATTGGTCTAGTGTTAGACAAGCTTGATGTATATCAAAATATGTACACAGGAGTAGTGATGTTGTACTGTTTCAAAAACCTGAGATATTATGTAAACCAAAATGCCATTTCTCCCTAAAATCCCAGCAGTTCTAGCCGATTCCATAGTCTTTCATCAGTCAAATCCCACAAAATACCTTTAAATGTTGAATTTTTTTCTTCTTTTCTTTGCCTCATCAGAGGATTTATTAATTATACATGGTTTACATCCAAAGATACAACAATACAAATCCAACCTTTTACATCAACACAAAAGCATTACTATTGACATAACAAAAAAATGGAAACTAAAATGACGAAATTTTCTTTTGAACTAGAATATCATTAAGTGTGGTTAATATTATAAGAGCAGTTCAACAGTAAATTGAGGCCTCCCAACAAATTAAACAAAATGAGAAAACAATGTTTTCCATGCTCCATTACTCTCATTGAAAAATCTACCCAACCATTTCAGTCGGAAGCTGAACAGTTCCCTTTGTATGTCAAGTATTTTTTAATACCACCTTTACAGTAGTCTTCCATAAGAGAAACCCTTTTGATTTTTTTTCTTCAGTGAGATAGGGCCTGTAACTGACGACTGTTAAATTAAGTACGATACACTCCGCTTTTAGGAGCAATTGAAGGTTCTATAACAGGATATGGCACGCAGAGAAGATAAACTGGAAGAAAATAAATGGGACTAGATGAGATTGGTCTAGTGTTAGACAAGCTTGATGTATATCAAAATTTGTACACAGGAGTAGTGATGTTGTACTGTTTCAAAAACCTGAGATATTATGTAAACCAAAATGCCATTTCTCCCTAAAATCCCAGCAGTTCTAGCCGATTCCATAGTCTTTCATCAGTCAAATCCCACAAAATACCTTTAAATGTTGAATTTTTTTCTTCTTTTCTTTGCCTCATCAGAGGATTTATTAATTATACATGGTTTACATCCAAAGATACAACAATACAAATCCAACCTTTTACATCAACACAAAAGCATTACTATTGACATAACAAAAAATGGAAACTAAAATGACGAAATTTTCTTTTGAACTAGAATATCATTAAGTGTGGTTATATTATAAGAGCAGTTCAACAGTAAATTGAGGCCTCCCAACAAATTAAACAAATGAGAAAACAATGTTTTCCATGCTCCATTACTCTCATTGAAAAATCTACCCAACCATTTCAGTCGGAAGCTGAACAGTTCCCTTTGTATGTCAAGTATTTTTTAATACCACCTTTACAGTAGTCTTCCATAAGAGAAACCCTTTTGATTTTTTTTCTTCAGTGAGATAGGGCCTGTAACTGACGACTGTTAAATTAAGTACGATACACTCCGCTTTTAGGAGCAATTGAAGGTTCTATAACAGGATATGGCACGCAGAGAAGATAAACTGGAAGAAAATAAATGGGACTAGATGAGATTGGTCTAGTGTTAGACAAGCTTGATGTATATCAAAATTTGTACACAGGAGTAGTGATGTTGTACTGTTTCAAAAACCTGAGATATTATGTAAACCAAAATGCCATTTCTCCCTAAAATCCCAGCAGTTCTAGCCGATTCCATAGTCTTTCATCAGTCAAATCCCACAAAATACCTTTAAATGTTGAATTTTTTTCTTCTTTTCTTGCCTCATCAGAGGATTTATTAATTATACATGGTTTACATCCAAAGATACAACAATACAAATCCAACCTTTTACATCAACACAAAAGCATTACTATTGACATAACAAAAAATGGAAACTAAAATGACGAAATTTTCTTTTGAACTAGAATATCATTAAGTGTGGTTATATTATAAGAGCAGTTCAACAGTAAATTGAGGCCTCCCAACAAATTAAACAAATGAGAAAACAATGTTTTCCATGCTCCATTACTCTCATTGAAAAATCTACCCAACCATTTCAGTCGGAAGCTGAACAGTTCCCTTTGTATGTCAAGTATTTTTTAATACCACCTTTACAGTAGTCTTCCATAAGAGAAACCCTTTTGATTTTTTTTTCTTCTGTTTTCCCACTCCAAATAAATTTGCCTTCTATCATCTTCAACAAGTTTGGAGGGATGGAATCAACCATGATCAAGTGAGTAATTTGGCTAAGTGCTTAACTTTTCAGTACCGTGCCTCTTCCAGAAATGGTTAAGCTTCTTTTTGTCCAGCTATCAAGAATTTTCTTCAATTTTATCAACTTCTGCTCCCAGTCCATATTTAGAGCTTCATTATTATTAAAATATAATAATGACCTAAATATCTTATAGGCATGTGGGTCCATTTCAGATCATGTTTCTCTAAATTCCAACTTCTACCAGTGTCTCCTAACCATATCATGATTGTCTTTTCCTTATTTATTCTTGGACCTGCTACATCGCCAAATTGATTCAGATCATATAAAATTCCCTTCAATGAAGTTTCATCCAGAACAAAAAATAATTTATCGTCGGCATATTGCAACAACATTAGTTTAAAGTAATACCCAACCATTTCTATCGGTTTAATATTATTATTTGTTCTCACTTTGTTTGCTATGAGTTCGGCAGCTAAGATAAACAACAGTGACGACAATAGGCATCTTTGTCGTTTGCTTCTTTCAACATCGAAACTTATGGAAATCCAACAATTAACCAATACCGAACTTGCAATATTTTTGTATAGGACAGAGATCCATTTACGAAATAACTCACCAAAATTAAACTTTTCTAAACATGAGTTAAGAAATTGTATATCTAAGACATCGAATGCTCTAGTAAAATCTGCTAGCATAATTGCTCCAGTTTGACCATTTTTAATGAAATATTCAATGATATCTTTTGTCAACCTGACATTCCTGGCTGCCAGACGACATTTTATAACCTGTCTGATTTCCATGTACGATCTCTCCAATGACTTTCTGTGCCCTTGCAGTAAAACCGCTGCCATTATTTTATAGTCATAATTAACCAAAGTGATTGGTCTCCAGTTTTTTTAAATCGTGAGAATCACCTTATGCCCGCGTCACACTGTCCCAAAGTTGACATAAGATGGACACACGATGAGGGAAAATTTCAAATTCGGCTCTGATCGTAAACACATTGGGCCATATCGGGCCATTCGTGAGGGCATCTGAACCAATCGTATGACCGCCCGTGGATTTTTCAGGCTCCGGCAGCAACTTCGTGAGCGATGCCAAAGTCTTTAGCGTGCCCCCCAAAATGCCCGAAGACCTTGAGAAGGTTCATTTTCGTGAATTCGTGTGTCCATGTTGCCCTTCGTAAGGCGATCGTGAGGGCATCTTGACAAAACGTGTCATCTCCGTCTGTACTTCGTGTGATCATCGGTGCCATCGGGCATTTATCGCCTCACGAATACAATACGAAGGAAATAAGAAGCTGTCCGATTGTCTTTGGAAGGCAACACGACTACGTGAAGCCCTCGCAATGCCATCGTGTAGCCATCCTATTATAGTACGATGACATCGAGATTGGACCACAATGTCGGCAAAGACAGCCGAATTTAAGTAGCTCAAACGTTTTCCCATGAAAAAGCTAGCCTTAGAGCCACAGATTTTTCAAGTACCCAAAAAGTGCCCCTTCTTACTAAAGAAAAGTGTCCCATTTTACCTTAAAAAGTGCCCCTATTACTTTTCTCCCAGTGACAAGAGCCCCTTTTATTTTGACACGTGTCCCTTTTCCTTCGACAAATCCCCATTTTATTTGCAATATGTGTCCATTTTAAATTCTCATAAGTGCCCTTTTTAATCTCTAGTAAGTGCCCTTCATGACGTACGAGAAGTGCCCCTTTTTACTTTTGATAAGTGCCCCCTTCACCTCTGATAATTACCCTTTGTACTTAAAAACGTGTTCCTTTTCTTTTCTAATAGGTGGTTTATCCCTTTCGATAAGTGTCCCCTTTTCCTCCCTTTTTAAACATGCCCCTAATTTAAAGTGACTTAGGGCATTTTCCCCCAAAGCTCGGTCGCTACACTTACCCGCATTTATAGATGACACAATTATGTCACTTTAATATCTGTTCATTTTCATTTTTTGTAGAATTCTTCTTGTTGTAGGCGCTTTAGGCCCCTCTGGGAAAAGCGCAGTATATAAATAATAAATAATAATAATGATAATAATAATAATAATAAAAAGGTTGTTTCAGTCTTCCGTTATGAGAATGTGAGTAAAACCCCATCAGGATTGGGTTTTGTTCTCTCATATTATACGATGTAATTTTTCGCACTGCGACCTCACAAATCTTTAAATTTTCCTCGCTCACATATAAATATTCAGACTATTACACCCAACTGCAAAGTACGATGCCTAAAGAATATCTTGTGTGATGTTTAATTTTTTTTTTTTTTTTTATAAGCATCCCAATGTAGGGGTATATACCAATGTCTAACAAATTGTATATTTTGGCTTTGGGATTTCCCTTTGTAGGTACCCTTTTTCCAGATAGTGCCCTTCTTTGTTGGTCCCGTCCCCCACTTTGGAAGTCGCCCCGACGCCCCTGCTCTGAGCATCATTAATCTCTGATCAACAATTAAAATCCCCACTGTCGGCCGAAGGTTTTATACCATCGGGAGGTCACGTGACGCCTTCGTGACCTAGTTCGAACGCATCGTACTCTCAATACAACGTCGTGTAGCCATCGTGTGGCCTTCGTGTAGCCTGCGGGTACACTTCTTATTACAAATTCACATCTTCGTGTTGTCTTCGTGTGTGGTTCGGGTGCCATCGAGGGGGGGGGGGGGGGGGGGTAAGAGGACATTTTTTTTTTTTTTTAAATTGATAATTTGGCCGTTCGATATTTCATTTCGTTGGGGGGGGGGGGGGGGGTAAAGTCATCTTTTTGGGGTCATTTTTTTTTCTTCTCCAAAACACACACACATTAAAAAAGTTAAAAAAAAAGGGGGGGGGGGTTCAACCCCCAACCCCCTCCCCCCTGAGTACGAGCCTGCATCCACTTAATACGAGCTCTGATTCTAGGTCCTCTAGATTCATGTCTATAGCTCTTCTCTAACCTC
>JAVYIG010015098.1:0-37898 GCA_035222895.1 Strongylocentrotus droebachiensis | reverse complement strand
CTCCTTTTCCTTTTTGCAGAGGCAACACAAATTAGTTTTGGCAATTCCAAATTGATACAAATGCACATAATTATGCAGCCATAAGCACATATAAAAGAAATCGTGCACAGTTGTAATCGATTATCAGAGCGTGACGTCAAATTACAGAAAGAAAAACAGCAAATGCTTCCAAAATTTAATACAATAATTTAAACTTTGAATATAATTTTTACATTATTTGCAACGCAAAGATAGTAATGAGTGGATTAATCCATGCAAACATGTTCTAATCTAAAAGAGAAATACATATTTGAATAGAAATCGGATAACTAGTTAACCAAAATAAACTAATATTAAATAATTTACATAATAATGATAGATCCCTCTAAATAGTATTTCACAACATATCTATATCTAAGGATTAAAATTAGATAAATTTTGACCGCGCGCAATGTTTCGAACGTTGTACGCCATATTTTCAAAGATAACATTACAAATAAAAGTGGTTATGCAAGATCACGCATACGCGCACGGTCAGTCTGAGTAGAAGAGCAATCGTGTAGCTCGTATATTGCCATCCTACGTTTACAAAAAAATCGGCCCGCACCTGAGTACGACCTATTTTCAGTGTGCGCTTACAGATTTAGATTTTCTATAAAATAAAAAAAGTTGTCATCGCATTGTTGTAATAAATTCTATGCAACTGACCCAACAAGCATGTCCAAACAATCTTATAACTTTCATATTTCAAAAGTCGCTACAAGAATGCTCGATTGAAACAAAACTACAATCATTTTGCAGCACAAAAGTTGAACAACATAAAATATCTAGGCCTATATCTAATTTTATAGTTTATCTAAAATTGCTTTGTGTGTAGATCCTGGTTTCCTAGCGCACAATGATGAATATGAGTGAATGAAGGAAAAAAAAGTCTTAAAGACACCATCCGGGTGTTTACAGAATAACACGTGTTGATAATCGTGATGGGATAAGCCTCCAGGGGGGTGTTTCATAAAGATCCTAAGTTGAACTTATCTCTCAGTTGGACTGAACAATTATGGAAAGCCATTAACACCCTTGAAAATATTTTGCAAAAGTTATTTTAAAAGGCATTAAATGTTGATTCAAATCATTCATATTTTCTATTATCATGGGAGATTTCATGTTCTGGATGTGGAATTTATAAAAAGTTTAAAATACTTGAATTTTCACTTTTGAATATATTTCATTTTAAGGCTACAAATGGCTCTCCATAATTTTAAAGTCCAACTTAGAGATAAGTTAAATTTAGGATCTTTGTGAAAGACCCCCAGTTTTATGATCAACAGGTTTTGTGTAACGCTCTGTATTTCCCACCCCATTCTACCCATATGGTAAAGTCATCATCTTACATTTCCCTCACCCGAAGACACTTTGACAGACTAGGGGGTCTTTCTTAATGGGACTCCGGGTTCGCTGTGTGTGAGACTTGTACACCCATTAATGGTATTTCCATTAAGTCTGGTGTCAGCGAATTATGACCTTCTGCACATGGAAACTAACGATCATCTCCTGGTTCACCAGCGCATAACGATGAATGTAAATGGGGGGGGGGGGTGTTGTAGACGAGCGTGCACGTTATGTCTATATGTAATCGATTACATGAGGCTGACATTTAATTACAGAAAGAAAAACAGCAAGATATTCCAAAATGTAATACAATAAAAACCTAAAATTCCCATTCTAAAATAATTTACCCCAAAATATACGATGAGTGGGTGATTTGTATGCTAGTGGGTCTTTTTCCAAAATAAAATGTGTATTTGAAGAAAAAAATCGGATAACTACTTATAATAACCAAAATTAACTGATGTTAATTATTTTATAAATTGATATTGAACCTGCCCTCGTCCATCCATCTTCCAGCTTCAGAAGTTCCATAAAATAAATTTATCCAATTTTGGCAGCGCACAACCGTCGTAGGTCGTGCGCTATTTCCGCAATCGCAAGAAAATAAACTGAGTAAATGCATGCATGCTCACATGAGCGCAGCGTGCGCAATCTTTCTCTTTTCACATTTGTTTTGCTTAACCCCGTACATTGTTCACCCTCCCACAAAATATAAATAACATTTTTCATAAAAAGACATAAAACATTGTTTATTGGATCTTGTTTAAAGTTTAGGTGTTTGTTTTCGGAGTCAAAATAGTTGAATTGTAGTTAAAAATGAAATAAAACAACAAAACCAATAAAATACATTAGTTAAAAAACAATGAAATGCATAGGAAATTCTCAAAACAAGAGATAACATAAGGAATAACCTAGCTCTTCCCTTTTTGTTGGTCCTATTATTATTTTAAATGGTCTAAAAAATACATGTAGTGAAAAATAATGCTTAAACATAACAAATATATGGTTTATGGGTAAAAAGGTGCATGTTATGACCTTATTTGCATAATTTACCATAGATATGCAAATAAGTGATTTCTCAACAACAACAAAATCTACCATAGTATTTTATACACTTTACTTGACATGCGTGCAAATTTTCGCGGCGATCGGCCGTTTCACGGCCGAGATCTTAGGGGGAGGGGGCGTATTAAGAGTTTAAGACCTCAAATAGCCCGGCCCTTTTTTAGATTTAAACCTTACATAAGATAAGATAAGATATTTAAAATGAAATTAAGGAGTTATACGAATTATTGTTTGTTATGGGGTCATGTTGCTGCCTACACGTATGGCGACCCTGTTACGACACTTGTCAACTAAAACGACATCTGTCAACTAAAGCAACACTTTGAAGTCTATCATCGCGATCTTATCGCCAGTACATCTCTAGCCCTCTATCATCAGAATGAGCTCCCTACGCAGTTCCTGGAAGCACGTGTCCTTTTCAGGACAAGCCATCAAGATGATGGCTGACACCTCGACCTGCGTACTCCAACTCAACGCTGAAGGCCTTACTCGCTCAAAGCGAGATCTGATTCCCCATATTGCAAAGGAAAATTGTGTCAATGTTATCTGTCTCCAAGAAACACACTGTGAGACAGAAGAACAGCTTCACATCGAAGGTTTTGATCTGATCTGCTTCATACCTCACAAGAAGCATGGTATTGCATCCTACGTCAAACAAGGCATTAATGCATCCACCACTGGGCGATCTCCTGCGAACTCAGCTCTACAGTGGAGCACCTTTGAAGCTATGGGAACCCACTTCTGCAACTACCACCGGTAGATGTTGAAATCATGCTCTTCCCAAAGATGCCCTGGAACTCCTTTGTCTGCGGAGATTTCAACAGTCGCAGCACTGCCTGGGGATACCCTAACACAAACAAGAATGGAAAGCTCATTTTTGAATGGCTTGAATCTCAGGAGCTAGTGATACTGTATAACAGTAAGGACAACCCCACATTCTACTCAGGGAGCCACAAATCACGGAACTGCCCCGACCTGTCACTGGTTTCATCAAACATCAGACACACCTGCTCAAGAACTGTCCTTCCAAAGTTCCCGAGGTCTGGCCACTGTCCAATCATCATCTCAAGCGACATCAAGCTTCAACTCTCCAATCTACCAAAGAAGAGATGGAATTTCAGAAAAGCTGACTGGCCCAAGTTCCAGGAACTCACAAACAAGCTAACATCTCGACTGCCAGAACCCTCCACCAGCAATGTGAATGACTCCTACTCTGCTTTCTGCTCCATGTTACATCAGGCGGCAAAACTCTCCATCCCCAGGGGCAGGAGACACCCGTATATTCCATGCTGGGACGAAGAATGCGACCGTCTGTACGAATCCTACACTAAGTCCAAGACCATTGAAGAAAGAGAAGCTGTAGGGAACGACCTGCTGATATCACTAGGAGAAAAGAGGATGATTAGATGGGAAGAAGAAGTCTCTGAGATCAACTTTACCCACTCTAGTCGCAAGGCCTGGACTACCATCAACAAACTCACAGGTCGAAGCAACGCTCCAAAACAGTGTCCTGTTACTGCAAACTCCATCGCTTCAGTCCTAGTTAACAATGGAAAGTGGCAAGATAAAACCACTGAGGCCAAAGTCCACTCTCGCTCGGTGAACTCTGAGATAAAGAACCTCCTCAAGTCCACTCCAGAGTCAACCTCCATGTCTGAAGCTTTCACCTTGGATGAGGTTGAAACTGCACTGAAATCAATAAAGTCCGGCAAAGCACCAGGCAACGATAACATCCACACAGAGTTCCTCAAGAACATGAGTCGCAAAGCTACTTCCTGGCTACAAGCCTTTCTCTCTACCTGCATGATAACATTCACTATTCCATCAAAATGGAAGACCGCTAAAGTTATTGCCATTCTGAAGCCCAAGAAGCCTGCAGACGAACCCAAGAGCTACCGTCCAATCAGTCTGCTATCACACATCTACAAGCAACTTGAAAGGCTGCTACTTGCCAGAATCGTTGACACTGTCGAAGAGAAGCTACCTACTACACAGGCAGGCTTCAGGAAAGGAAAATCAACCACCGACCAAGTAGTCAGGCTTGTTAACGACATAGAGACAGCCTTCCAGAAGAAGCAGAAGTTTGGTGCAGTTCTTGTCGACCTTACTGCGGCATTTGACACAGTATGGCACCGTGGCCTATACACCCAAGACCCTGCAGACCATTCCAGATGTAAGAATTGTGAAATTTATCATGCTGCTTTTACAAGACCGGTCATTTGTCCTTGAAACATCAAACGGCGAATGCAGCAGGAAGAGGAAACTCCGCAATGGTGTGCCGCAAGGCTCTGTCCTCGCTCCGATACTTTTCAACATCTATGTCTCTGATATGCCCAAGGGGGAATGCATGCAGTATAACTACGCAGACGACACCACACTGGGGTTCAACAACCACTCCTTCGAGGCAATCGAAACATTACTGGAGAAGGACCTGAAGATGCTAGCCGAGTTCTTCAACAGATGGCATCTCAAGATGAGCATACCAAAGACTGTATCCTCCGTCTTCCACCTGGCTAACCGATGCGCCAACCGAGAGCTGAACATCTCACTAGATGGGTCTAGGCTGAACTTCGTCTCAACACCAAAGTACCTAGGTGTCACTCTTGACCGAAGCCTCACCTTCCACGAGCATGCCAAAGCCACAGCTCAAAAGACCCAAGCCAGAGTGTCTCTTCTAAAGAAGCTTGCAGGGACCGGGTGGGGAGCCAATTTCACCACCCTTCGTACCTCCACCCTAGCTCTTGCCTTCTCCACTGCCGAGTATGCTGCACCTGTATGGAGCCACAGCACCCATTTCCACAAGGTTGATGCTGTCCTCAATGATGCTATGAGACTAATCAGCGGAACACTCACTGCAACACCCGTCAGCAACCTGCCAATATTATCTGGCATGCCACCAGCTCAGCTCAGACGAGATGCGCAGTACACTAAGCTTGCCCAAAAGCATGACAGAGATAAATGCCTTGTTCCTGCCCCCTCTGCCTTTGAAGGACAGCGTCTCCCTAGAAGACACTTTGCAACGCAGGCTGCTGAGCTGCTGCCTGAGAAGCCTCCCTCCACCTTAGCCACTTGGATAGCAAAACGCTGGTCAGACCAGTGTAATTCGTCCACTACCAACCTGAAGGAGTTCATCCCAAAGCCCTGTGCCAAACCAAGTGGCTGCGACCTCCCAAGAAAAGCCTGGGCCAACCTAAACCGCATCAGAACTGGAGTTGGCCGTACACAACATTTCCTACATAAAATTGGAGCTCAATCATCACCAAACTGCGCATGTGGAGAGATCCAAACTATGGATCATGTCATTGATGTTTGTCCGATCTACAAATCCCCCCACGGCGCTTCCGGACTTCGCGAGCTCGATGATGAGACAATATGTTGGCTTAATAAGGATCTTCCTATCTAGATGATGTACTCCCTGATATTCTTTGCACGAACGAACGATGGCACGCTTTTTATATCAGTTGCAAAGAGTTTATTAAGACGATGCGACGATAATTATAAAAAAAAAGACTATTGATTCGCAAATCTTTATAAGACGGCGCCCTCAACGACGATCTGACAGCCATGATAGGAAAAAACAAACCCAACAACATAGAAATGCCTAGGGCTAGGGATGATACAAGTTAAGATGACAGTAGGAGATATTAAAAGGGAAAACGGATATAAAGGAGTAAGAAACAACAACAACAACATAATACTGGGAGCGGACACGGAACCAAAGTAAGACTTAGGCGCGGGCTGCAATTTTTGTTAAACGTAGGATGGCAAGTGAAGGTCGACAGATAAGGCCTTTGCAACAAATGTGATCAATAATGATAATAATATTCAGCTTTTATTTAGCACTTAATACATCACGGAGAGGGTGAAGTTAGAAGAAAAAAAAGAGTACGGAAGAAATGCAGAAGAGGAGAGATAGAGAAAGAGAGTGATTTGGGGGGATGAGAGGAACGAATGGAACTTGTAAGACGTGGATATAAGAAGAATTATGATGAAAGTAAGACGACAAAGGAACAGCGATTAGAAATTTCAGAGTAAATTACAAAGTTTCCTTTACAGAGAAAAACAGTAAAATTTATCAATTGAACATGATGACTAAGATAATAACAAAATCGATGCGCAAAACTTTGAATATAGAGGAGATAAAATATACATGGGAACACGTGTACCTAAGTGCGGTACCACTAAAGCAGGAGAAGGCGCGCAATCTGAATAAGAGTTGTGGAATCGGGCAGGAATCGGGGGAATTTATGCATTGTTCAGTAACCTGGTTAGATACGGGACTGGGCTTTTCCTATAACGATCTGTTTTGAACTTTGGTTCTATACAAATACGTGTTTTCCGCGTGTTTCTTATGCAGACGTTTAGTTCAAACCAGTTTGATTGGTCAAAATGTAGTGCTTTTTGTGCAAACTTGAGACATAGCTCTTCCCGGCGAGCATGGCTAGTTTGAAGCTTGGTCTCTGATAGGGCATTTGGATAGGATGTGTAATTACGTCTTAGGATAACTCTTAGTTCCCGTTTTTTTATTAACACGTTTTTGTTCTTGTTAGTCTGGGCGTTGGTCAATGCTCCGTTCCAGGCAGGGCGGGCATACTCAAAGAGTGGTCTAACAAACCATATGTATACAGTAGGCTTGCGGGTGCACCATGTGAGAGAGAGGGAGGATTGAGGAGTCAACCTGTTTGAAACGTCGAGCCACTCCCGCCACTCATCCTCTCCAAGTGCTATAGTTCTCCTTATAACTATAGCTAAGAAAGATAACCAACAGTCTTTTTCAAGACTATACCAACAGTCCTTTTCACGACTACAAACCCCTCAAGAAAGATTACCGAGAGTCCTTTTCAGGACCCCTCAATCCTCCCTCTCTACATCACCATGCAAGCCGATACTTACAAGCAGCATCAAATCCTATGTATACTGTAACGAGGTCGCTAGTGGGGAGATCAAATGTTTTCATGGATCTTAACTTGAAAATGCAGCGGTGAGCACGAGAAACCGTATCCGAAACCTGTACGTTCCACATTAAGGTGTCTGCAATGGTTTCTCAGAGGTTTTTCACGCTGTTAACCTCATTCAGGGGGACGTTATCTATAAGTACACCTATAGGTTAGCCGGACTTTACTGAAGGACAATCGCATGATTGAACGTCATTCTTGGTTAAGTTTAACGAAATTGTTTTTGCACCTATCCTCTAGTCTAAGAGTGGATAGCGAACGGGAGATATCATAGCTGGTTGCGTGCATCGTGGGAGACGGCAATGGACATGTCGTCGACTTTTTTCCAGTGACTCCCTGATGAAGAATCTCACATTATATCGTCACTAAGGGCCAAGAATACAACGGGACTAGGCATGTGCCTTGTGGGACGCCAGCATGAATCCTCTTCCAGTGCGAAAGTGAACCATAGTAACGAGCATGCATTCTGTACGAGGATTCAGCGCACGACATTCAAAAGTCAGCGCGTTCAAAATTATTTTTTAGTCATTGTTGACGTTAATATTCGAATGACATCATGGTGTTATTATTTTAATATTAAATAATTTATATAAGTTAATTTTGGTTAACTATTCATTCGATTGCTATATAATATAACAAAAAAATGTTTTTAATTAAGTCTTTTTTGTATAGGTTAAGCCACTCATCATTATAATTTTAACAACCAAAAAAAAAAAAAAACAATTGAAATTTACACTGTTTTAAACATTTTGAGAAAAAAATGCTGTTTTCTTTTCGTAATTCAAAATATTTATAATGTCTACTCTCTTATAATCGATTACATATAATCGGTAAATTCTTTCGATTATAATTTCGCAAATTAAAAAAAATAATGAAATAATGAAACGAAGTTATTGTAATAATATATAATAGCACGGGAGTGGACAAGTTCTATTATATATTATTACAATAACTTCAATTCATTATTTTTTTAATTGCGAAATTATAATCAAAAGATTTTAATGTACAATTAATAAAGAAAGATGATTTAAAACCTTTGGTTTTTGAGAGAATTGGAAGGAACTATGTTTTTTCCTGTAAGGAAATAGAAAACATATTTTTAAGACTAAGACAGTGTACACTTAACAGTCGATTAAGAGAGTTTCAGTTCAAACTTATACATAATATATTATATACAAACCATCACCTCTTCCGTTTTGGTCTTGTCTCGACTAACTTATGCTCATTTTGCGAAAAAGATGAAGAAACATATAAACATTTATTCTATACTTGTGAATTTGCACAATCAGTGTGGGAAATGTGCGCGAGATTTTTAGACTTTGAAATACATAACTGTAGTTTGGAGGAAATTCTGTATGGGAAAGAGGAGAGAAATAAAGGAAAATATCAATTAATGAATCATGTTTTAATTCTTGTTAAATATCTGATTTATAGAAATAGAGAACTTAAAAAACCACCCTCTTTTAATGAAATAAAGAATAGTATAATAGGGGATAAAGTAGAAGAAAGGAAATTGGCAGCAATGAGGGGAACTCTCACTATTCATTTTTCTAAATGGGAAAACCTGAGTATTAGACAAACAATTGGAACCCAGAGCCAGTCGTCCACCGGTTAAGAGGGGGGGGGTGGGGATAAGGGAGAGGTCGGGTAGGGTAGGGTTAACAAAAAGAGAAAATTTTTCTCTCAGGACAACAGTATAAAAGAAGTATAAGTTGCTACATTGTTAAAACAAAATTTTTGGATTATACAACTGCATATGTTTTCTTTGAAAATATGAATGTTTGTTTCAAATATGATGTATAGGAACTAACTATGTAAGTTTCTTTTGAAGCCGTTTGTAAGACAAAAAATTTATACTGATTTATAATGTCATCACATTTGCAGTGAGCGTTACATATGATGATTGTAATTTGTACTATGATTATAATTTGTTTCAAGAGAGAAAAGAATAATAACTGACCATAAAAAAAAAAGTATACGTGTAATCGATTATAAGAGAGTAGACATTATAAATATTTTGAATTACGAAAAGAAAACGGCAATTTTGTTCTCAAAATGTTTAAAATAGTATTAATTGCAATTTACTTTTTCGATCAAAATTACAATTCCGAGTGGGGTAACTTATACAAAAAGGTTTCAATTCAAAACATTTTTTTTAAATGTATAGTAATCGAATGAATATTTAACCAAGATTAACTTATACAAATTATTCAATTTATAAATAATAAGATTCCTAACCAGTACTTTTACTCTTGAATAATTTAACGATCAATTTGAATAACTGATGAAATTTGATAACGTTAGGTCTACTGTAATAATATTTCTTAAGATACTGCTCACGAAATTCATTGAAAGCTGGGCACACCAGAACATAATGAAATTCATCACCCCGTACCTTAATATTACATAGGGAACATAACTCAAGAGGTTGATCAGATAAATAATGACATTTGGTAACTGTACCCATCTCTCTCTCTATCTCTCCTCTTC
The DNA here is from genome assembly GCA_035222895.1 of Strongylocentrotus droebachiensis. NCBI lineage: Eukaryota > Metazoa > Echinodermata > Echinoidea > Camarodonta > Strongylocentrotidae > Strongylocentrotus > Strongylocentrotus droebachiensis. Next base: position 28,020 of record JAVYIG010015098.1, on the reverse strand, counting down.
TACATTTCTTCCTTAATCTTCTTCTCATCTGACTTCACCCTCTCCGTGATGTATTAAGTGCTATATAAAAGCTGAATATTATTATCCTTAGTGATCACATTCGTTGCATAGGCCTTATCTGTCGACCTTCACTTGCCATCCTACGTTTACAAAAATTGCAGCCCGCGCCTAAGTCTTACTTTGGTTCCGTGTCCGCCCGCAGTATCATGTTGTTGTTGTTGTTTCTTACTCCTTTATATCCGTTTTCCCTTATAATATCTCCTACTGTCATCTTAACTTGTATCATCCCTAGCCCTAGGCATTTCTACGCTGTTGGGGTTGTTTTTCCTATCATGGCTGTCAGATCGTCGTCGAGGGCGCTGTCTTATAAAGATTTGCGAATCAATATCAGAACCAAAACCTTTATAATCGAAAGTATATGTGTAATCGATTATAAGAGAGTAGACAGTATGAATATTTTGAATTACGAAAAGAAAACAGCATTTTTTTTCTCAAAATGTTCAAAACAGTGTTAATTGCATTTTTTTTTCTTCAATTAAAATTGTAATGACGAGTGGGCTAACCTATACAAAAAAGTTTCAATTCATAACATTATAACAAAATTATATAGCAATCGAATGAATAGTTAACCAAGATAAACTTATATATATTATTTTATATTTAATATTATTTGATACTTTGATAATTAATATGTTCACAATCGACAATACAGTCGAATATAAATAATTTTGACCGCGCACACTTTTGAATGTCGTGCGCTAAATCCTCGTACAGAATAAACGTTACCATGGTTCACTTTCACCCTGGAAAGAGGATTCATGCCGGCGTCCCACAAGGGGTGGTAAAGGGAGTTTTATGTGACAGTATCGGAGGATAACCCCCTCAGAAAAAATGACTTTAAAAAAAAGACAGTTTTTATTATAACCTACTGAAATCCTTGCTTCTGATTGGTTATCACCAGCTTTGTCACTGTTTTTTGTCATTTGTCATTGAAGAAAAAAAAGGATTTGTGTAACGGGTTCCTGGTTAACCTCCTCCATGAATTGATGTCGAATATTTGGTATCACCTCTGCCTTTAAATGTTCTGTCTCATTCGCATTAAATGTAATTTAATCCACAATTTCGGTCAGTTTGGCTTCCAATGGCACCACGCGTTTTGTATTGTCCAGTAACTGTGTCTCCACGTTCCTTTCAAACCTGTCCAATCTATCCTGAATCATGGTACATTGATCCGTCATAAAATCAAGGAGCGGTACTTCCTGGGCATCAGCGCCCTGAGGTCCGGTGGGCCCCTTCTGGCTAGCAGGGTACTAGACGGTCGTGCATATAATTATTTTTAGACGATTGTTGATATTAAATACGCACGGCCGATTGTTGTAGGATATGTAATCGATTATCATAGGATGACATTTCATTACAGAAAGAAAAACAGCAACATATTCCAAAATCTAATAAAATAAAAACCAACAAAATTCCATTCTAGATTCATTTTCAGAGCAAATATTTTGATGAGTGGGTAATTGTTATGCTTATAGAGGTCTTTTCTCCCGAAAAAAATGTATTGGAATTGGAATCGGATGACTAGTTATAATAACCAAAATTAAATAATATAATTTACTTTATATATTTTTATATTGGTAATATATTCGTATTATCTCAGAATTGTGCAAGCAGTACAATCAAATCAAATCAAATTTTGTCGCGCGCAACATACCAGGTTGTGCGCTAAATCCTCAATCGTCAAAGATAAATATTTTGAGTTATATTAGATAGATTACAAATAAAAATGCAAGATTACGCACGCGCGCACGGTATGTCAATGCTAAGTCTGAGTTGAAGATCAATCGTGTAGCTCGTATGGCTGCATCGTCTTATGCAGCTATCTCGGTAGTCCAGATTCAGTCCGTTCGTTCTTTTTATCCCCCACACACATCGCGGTCTCTCCACTGATCGCGCAATCCCAAAATTTCCGTCCACACGAATTCAGGACCCAGATTTAGAGGAATGGCTAGGTCTACTTTCAACGTTGAGGGTGTGTTATTTTATCAGCTGATTGGGTGCGCTAAACGAAAACGGTACAGAGGCTGGACTACTATCTCGGAGGCCCAATCTCAATCTTATCATGACCACTACCCTATATTCCTGAAGCCTGACTGTAACCCAAACTCTTATCCAAATCTTAAAGGTACTATATCCCTTTTGCAGCCAACCTCAAATTTTGTTGAACTTTGCAGGAATTATGAATATGTCATGTATGTCCTATCTGTGAAATTTAAACGTTAGCAGTGTCATAATATTCAAATTATGCAAGGAAACCCGTTTACATGCTAGACTTCACTGTCAGACACTTTTGAGTGACTGATTAGCTTTTTTTCTTCTTTGGTAATGACATACATAAAATTAGCTGTAAAGGGTACATGAGCATTATTTTGTCTACATCAATAACCCACTTCTTGTAATGGCCAAAATTAAACTGATTGATTCTTTGCGCAGCATAAAACGTACGACTATTCAGTACAATGGTCTAAAAATTAAGACTATTACTTATTGGCTCTATAGCTCCTAAGTCGATTTGACAACCAATAGTCGTTATTTTCCCACTCGAAGACATTTTCAAGCCCCACTTTTTAAGGGAGGTTCTAAATTATTATTATCTTTCAAATGCCGTTGGAATTTAACCTTTTCATTTGTTTGGCCTGCAAATGGGACATAGTACCTTTAAAGGTGAAATTCAAAGAAGATCACAAATATGTCAACTAATGTATCACTAAAAAATTGGTAAGCTAACAGATGGCCATCGTACAAGTTTTAGGTCAACTACATATCGGGTGATTTATAAAAATACAAATACAACCATCTCCATAACAGCTGGGATATGCGAGAGATTCGCCGGAAAAATAACGATGTTTTTAATGACGTCACTATATGGACTAACACTGCCCAAGCAGACGACTACCCATAGATAATGACCATAATTGCAAAGCTATTATTTCTCAAATTATAATGAGTTTAGTGTATATACATGTAATGGCATGTCAAACCATTCATATGGGGATATGACCCGATTCCGATAACTAAAATCTTTTGCTTGTAAATACACAGGATATGTGTTAATTAACAATCAAAGAAACCAGACTTTCAAATTGAAAACCCCCGGAATGATATTAAGGACGGCATTTGTTCCCTCTTGAAACGCCGAACATACCCCGGTACGTGCAGCTGAATATACAATGGCGTCTTATTTTGTTTACAGGCGACAGATTCCTTTATTTTTGTATCGCTGCATTTGTCATCAAAATAAAACCATGCGCGGAGATTAGAGTGAGGTAATAGATTATATATTTAGCCTGACGGTAGTGAAGTAAGAGAAAGAACCCGAGAGAAGATGAAAACACAGGCACTGAAAATGTGTGAGATGTCATGGGACATCGTCTGCTTGTGCAAGTCATGTCCATACTGTGATCTCACACATCTCAGCAGCGTTCGGAGAGCCCTTCAGGTGCTATGCCGGGGCTGTATTTAAGCGTTTTGTAATTTATAATAATCATTACTTCGGATGTTTCCAAGCATTGAATTTTGATAACCTTGTCGAATTAAAGTTTCAACTTTGCAATAATGAAAATAAAGTTAGTTTTTAAAATCAATGAATATCTACTTTAAAGATAAAGGTGAGTTCTGGTAAATAAAAGGAAATAAATTCTCACAGAATCAAACGCAACTTACACGAAACTTACACTGAATGTTCAAGATTACAAATAAACGTCATTTCCCAAACAATTTTCTACCCCGACTTATGTTGTTGTTGTTTCATATTCCTTTACATCCGTTTTCCCTTATAATATTTCCTACTGTAATCTTAATTTCTATCACCCCTAGCCCTAGGTATTTCTATGTTAGTTGGGCTGTTTTTCCTATCATGGCTGTCAGATCGTCGTCGAGGGCGCCTCTTATAAAGATATGCGAATCAATGTCAGAACCACAACCTTTATACTCGAAAGTATTTAACGTATATGTGTAATCGATTATAAGAGAGAAGACATTATAAATATTATGAATTACAAAAAGAAAACAGCATTTTTTTCTCAAAAATGTTCAAAAAAATGTAAATTTCATTTTTTGTTTTCTTTTTTGTTATTAAAATTATAATGACGAGTGGGGTAACCTATACAAAAAATGCTTAATTAAAAACAAAATCTTATAGCAATCGAATGAATAGTTAACCGAGATTAACTTATATATATATTATTTCATATTACAACAATGACACCAAGTAATTTGAACATATGGGTCTACAATGAGTAGACTTTAATAATTTTGAACGCGCACACTTTTGAATGTCGTGCGCTAAATCCTCGTAGAGACTGAATGTATGCGCGTTAACTATGGTTCACTTTCTCTCTGATCTGGAAGAGGAATCATGCTGGCGTACCGCAAGGCACACGCCTAGGTCCTGTGTGTGTGTGTGTGTGTGTGTAATTGATTATTTACAGACGTCTATCAATTATACATGAATATTTTACGTCTGGGGGGGGGGGGGGACTTTTACCGTCACCATCCGAAAGACCTGACTCAGTTTCGAACCTGCGTCCTCAGCTGAATCAGTTTGTAACTTACATTATAAGCTGGAATACAGGCGCACGCCACAACTGGCTCTTTATTTTTGGCCCTTACGTTCCTCGTATCTGGCTGTCCCCGGCTGCGCATATTTTTGTTGTACACAACTGTTTAGCAATTTTCGCGAAAAAATTCCTAGAAGTGTTCTGGTGAAAGAGTCTAAGTCGTCAGCGCACTACACCCAGTAAAGGGAAAATGATAGAAAAGGGAAAACAAGGATATTGGAGAGAATAGAATAAGGGAGAACAAAAAAAATACATAACAAAGAAGAACCGAAGGATAGATTGAAGGAAAAACAAAGAAATACAGAACGAAGGAGAAAAGGGTAGATTGAAGGAAAAACAAAGAATACATGACGAAACAGAAGAAGATAGATTTAACGAGAAACAAAGACATAACGAGTATGCACATGTACAGCTCCAGCAATCCAAATTACTGGTAAGGGTAATGTTAGACTCTGTCACTAGTCGTTTGCACAGTATATTTGACTGAACTGGCTAAACAGTTGTGTAAAAAAAAATATGCGCTCCCCGGCTGCCTCTCTCTAGGATCCCGATAACAAAAAAATTACCCGAGCTGTGTATACGATGATCCTCTCCAACTCACAAGTCACCTAGGGGGCATTTCACAAAACTCGTCATCAGTGTCACATGACAGTTATTGTTATAAGCTACTGAAATCCTTGCTTCTGATTGGTTATCACCAGCTTTGTCACTGTCATTTGTCATTGAAAAAAAGGATTTGTTTCTATTATTTCAATCTTCAGGAGATGACGACGGATAGTCAACCTGTTCGAAACGTCGAGCCATTCCCGCCACTCATCCTCTCCAAGCGCTATAGTTCTCCTTAAAACTATAAGCTAAGAAAGATAACCAACAGTCTTTTTCAAGACTATACCAAACAGTCCTTTTCAGGACTACAAACCCTCAAGAAAGATTACCGAGAGTCCTTTTCAGGACTCCTCAATCCTCCCTCAGGCTCTCTTACATGGTGCACCCGCAAGCCTACTGTATATTAAATCATGTCTGCACTAGTTTGGCCAGGGGGATTATACCTCCCTGCCGTGGTCACTGACAGGTGTTTATCTCATCAAATAAGCTCTCAATTAACATTTTAAAAAGGGGATCATTGGGGAACAACAGGTACCGCTTAGGCGTTGTTTGTTATATAGAGGGCGCGAGTAGATACAAGTAGTACAGACAGGCTTTGAAGTTCTGAATGTATGATGAATTTAAATGTGTTAAGAAGATGCAAAGTACATAACTGATGATGAAACAGGTGGAGAGTGGGGCTAAATTAGTTAAATGCAAACATACGATCATAATTACAGGGGGTTCCTGGTGATACAGAAGTACAGCCAGGGGCGTCGCCAAAGGGGGGGTGTGGGGGGGTGCGACACCCCCCCCCCCCACCTGTCAGGATTTTGTCGGTAAAATTGCGCTGCCGTCGGGAAAAAGGAGAAAAGGGGGAGGGAAAAAAAAGAGAGGGAAAGGGAAAGAAAGGAAAAAAGAAAAGGAAAAGAAAAGAAAGAAAGGAAAAGAAAGGAAAGAAAGGAAAAGAAAGGAAAGAAAAGAGAAGAAAGAGAGAGAGAGAAAAGAAAAAGAGGGAGGAGAGGAAAGAAAGGAAAAGAAAGAAAAGAAAGAAAAAAAAAGAGTAAAAGGGAAACAAAAGAAACGGGGGATGAAAGAGAGGAGAGAGGGGGGAGGTAAGAGCCTGAGAGAAGAGGAGTTGGAGTAAAAGAGAGAAGGGGGTTGTTGGGTGGAGTCGTCTCGTCGAGGGAGCAAGAAAGACACGGTCAAATATGTTGCTGTGTCGGGTCAGCTGTGTCGGTATTCTTGCTCGATCCTCGTGTACTAATATCAATGCAGAAGTTTGAAGTCGGTGAGATGTATATTGTCGGTCGGCCGACAAGTTTTTTTCCCTACGAACTGTGACTTTTTATCTGCTGTGACGATTTCGAGAGTGACTACAACTACAATACTTGTATTTTCTCGAAGTTTCACTTTCCTATAATATCAGCTAAAGAAATCAGAGGTTTAAAATGTTCGGGGAAACTAAATTCAAACAAGTTTTAAAAGTCAACAACGGTACGACGAATCGTTTTCCTTTCTCTATATTGTGATGAAACGCCAAAGATTCCGCGCTTCGCGCGGAAGGGGAATACTTAATTTCACGAGTCGAGAACGGTACAACGAATCGTCTTCTTTCTCTAATAATTTAAGGAAACGTCAAAGCTTCCGGGCTTCGCGCGAGAGGGGGGAACTGAATTCAGACAAATAGGGCTTATTTAGAGTCGAAAACGGTACAACGAATCGTCTTCTTTCTCTAATAATTTAAGGAAACGTCAAAGCTTCCGCGCTTCGCGCGAGAGGGGGAAACTGAATTCAAACAAATATGGCTCATTAAGAGTCGAAAACGGTACGACAAATCGTTTTCCTTTCTCTATATTGTGATGAAACGCCAATAATTCCGCGCTTCGCGCGAAAGGGGAAAACTTCATTTAGACGAGTGGAGAACGGTACAACGAACCGTCTTATTTCTCTAATAATTTAAGGAAACGTCAAAACTTCCGCGCTTCGCGCGGGAGGGGGAAGCTTCATTCAGACAAGGATTAAGAGTCGAGCACGGTTCAACGAATCGTCTACTTTCTCTAATAATTTAATGAAACGCCAAAACTTCTGCGCTTCGCGCGGGAGGGGGAGAACTGAATTCAGATAAGGATTAAGAGTCGAAAGCAGTACACCGAATCGTCTGCTTTTTTCTCATAATTTAATGAAACTTCAAAGGATTAAGAGTCGAGCACGGTTCAACGAATCGTCTACTTTCTCTAATAATTTAATGAAACGTCAAAGCTTCCGGGCTTCGCGCGAGAGGGGGGAACTGAATTCAGACAAATAGGGCTTATTAAGAGTCGAAAACGATACAACGAATCGTCTTCTTTCTCTAATAATTTAAGGAAACGTCAAAGCTTACGCGCTTCGCCCGAGAGGGGGAAACTGAATTCAGACAAATATGGCTTATTAAGAGTCGAAAACGGTACGACAAATCGTCTTCCTTTCTCTATATTGTGATGAAACGCCAAAAATTCCGCGCTTCGCGCGAAAGGGGAAAACTTCATTTAGACGAGTGGAGAACGGTACAACGAACCGTCTTATTTCTCTAATAATTTAAGGAAACGTCAAAACTTCCGCGCTTCGCGCGGGAGGGGGAAGCTTCATTCAGACAAGGATTAAGAGTCGAGCACGGTTCAACGAATCGTCTACTTTCTCTAATAATTTAATGAAACGTCAAAGCTTCTGCGCTTCGCGCGGGAGGGGGAGAACTGAATTCAGACAAATGGGGCTTATAAAGAGTCGAAAAAGGTACAACGAATCGTCTTCTTTCTCTAATAATTTAAGGAAATTTCAAAGCTTCCGCGCTTCGCGCGAGAGGGGAAAACTGAATTCAGACAAATATGGCTTATTAAGAGTCGAAAACGGTACGACAAATCGTCTTCCTTTCTCTATATTGTGATGAAACGCTAAAAATTCCGCGCTTTGCGCGGAAGGGGAAAACTTCATTTAGACGAGTCGGGCACGATTCAACGAATCGTCTACTTTCTCTAATAATTTAATGAAACGCCAAAACTTCCGCGCTTCGCGCGGGAGGGGGAAGCTTCATTCAGACAAGGATTAAAGTCAAGCACGGTTCAACGAATACTTTCTATAATAATTTAATGAAACGCCAAAACTTCCGCGCTTTGCGCGGGAGGGGGAGAACTGAATTCAGATAAGGATTCAGAGTCGAGAACAGTACACCGAATCGTCTGCTTTTTTCTCATAATTTAATGGAACGTCAGAGCTTCCGGGCTTCGCGCGAGAGGGGGGAACTGAATTCAGACAAATAGGGCTTATTTAGAGTCGAAAACGGTACAACGAATCGTCTTCTTTCTCTAATAATTTAAGGAAACGTCAAAGCTTCCGCGCTTCGCGCGAGAGGGGGAAACTGAATTCAAACAAATATGGCTTATTAAGAGTCGAAAACGGTACGACAAATCGTCTTCCTTTCTCTATATTGTGATGAAACGCCAAAAATTCCGCGCTTCGCGCGAAAGGGGAAAACTTCATTTAGACGAGTGGAGAACGGTACAACGAACCGTCTTATTTCTCTAATAATTTAAGGAAACGTCAAAACTTCCGCGCTTCGCGCGGGAGGGGGAAGCTTCATTCAGACAAGGATTAAGAGTCGAGCACGGTTCAACGAATCGTCTACTTTCTCTAATAATTTAATGAAACGTCAAAGCTTCTGCGCTTCGCGCGGGAGGGGGAGAACTGAATTCAGACAAATGGGGCTTATAAAGAGTCGAAAAAGGTACAACGAATCGTCTTCTTTCTCTAATAATTTAAGGAAATGTCAAAGCTTCCGCGCTTCGCGCGAGAGGGGAAAACTGAATTCAGACAAATATGGCTTATTAAGAGTCGAAAACGGTACGACAAATCGTCTTCCTTTCTCTATATTGTGATGAAACGCTAAAAATTCCGCGCTTTGCGCGGAAGGGGAAAACTTCATTTAGACGAGTCGAGCACGATTCAACGAATCGTCTACTTTCTCTAATAATTTAATGAAACGCCAAAACTTCCGCGCTTTGCGCGGGAGGGGGAAGCTTCATTCAGACAAGGATTAAAGTCAAGCACGGTTCAACGAATACTTTCTATAATAATTTAATGAAACGCCAAAACTTCCGCGCTTTGCGCGGGAGGGGGAGAACTGAATTCAGATAAGGATTCAGAGTCGAGAACAGTACACCGAATCGTCTGCTTTTTTCTCATAATTTAATGGAACGTCAGAGCTTCCGGGCTTCGCGCGAGAGGGGGGAACTGAATTCAGACAAATAGGGCTTATTTAGAGTCGAAAACGGTACAACGAATCGTCTTCTTTCTCTAATAATTTAAGGAAACGTCAAAGCTTCCGCGCTTCGCGCGAGAGGGGGAAACTGAATTCAAACAAATATGGCTCATTAAGAGTCGAAAACGGTACGACAAATCGTCTTCCTTTCTCTATATTGTGATGAAACGCCAAAAATTCCGCGCTTCGCGCGAAAGGGGAAAACTTCATTTAGACGAGTGGAGAACGGTACAACGAACCGTCTTATTTCTCTAATAATTTAAGGAAACGTCAAAACTTCCGCGCTTCGCGCGGGAGGGGGAAGCTTCATTCAGACAAGGATTAAGAGTCGAGCACGGTTCAACGAATCGTCTACTTTCTCTAATAATTTAATGAAACGCCAAAACTTCTGCGCTTCGCGCGGGAGGGGGAGAACTGAATTCAGATAAGGATTAAGAGTCGAAAGCAGTACACCGAATCGTCTGCTTTTTTCTCATAATTTAATGAAACTTCAAAGGATTAAGAGTCGAGCACGGTTCAACGAATCGTCTACTTTCTCTAATAATTTAATGAAACGTCAAAGCTTCCGGGCTTCGCGCGAGAGGGGGGAACTGAATTCAGACAAATAGGGCTTATTAAGAGTCGAAAACGATACAACGAATCGTCTTCTTTCTCTAATAATTTAAGGAAATGTCAAAGCTTCCGCGCTTCGCGCGAGAGGGGAAAACTGAATTCAGACAAATATGGCTTATTAAGAGTCGAAAACGGTACGACAAATCGTCTTCCTTTCTCTATATTGTGATGAAACGCCAAAAATTCCACGTTTCGCGCGGAAGGGGAAAACTTCATTTAGACGAGTCGAGCACGATTCAACGAATCGTCTACTTTCTCTAATAATTTAATGAAACGCCAAAACTTCCGCGCTTCGCGCGGGAGGGGGAAGCTTCATTCAGACAAGGATTAAAGTCAAGCACGGTTCAACGAATACTTTCTATAATAATTTAATGAAACGCCAAAACTTCCGCGCTTCGCGCGGGAGGAGGAGAACTGAATTCAGATAAGGATTCAGAGTCGAGAACAGTACACCGAATCGTCTGCCTTTTTCTCATAATTTAATGGAACGTCAAAGCTTCCGCGCTTCGCGCGGGAGGGGAAAAAAACAAGGATTAAGAGTCGAGCACGATTTAACGAATCGTCTACTTTTTCTAATAATTTAATGAAACGCCAAAACTTCCGCGCTTCGCGCGGGAGGGGGAAGCTTCATTCAGACAAGGATTAAGAGTCAAGCACGGTTCAACGAATACTTTCTCTAATAATTTAATGAAACGCCAAAACTTCCGCGCTTTGCGCGGGTAGGGGGAGAACTGAATTCAGATAAGGATTAACAGTCGAGAACGGTACAGCAAATCTTCTTCTTTTTATAATAATTTAATGAAACGTCAAAGCTTTCGCGCTTCGCGCGGGAGGGGGGGGGGGACTTCATTCATACAAGGATTAACAGTCGAGAACGGTACAATAAATCGTCTTCCTTTCCTAATAATTTAAGGTAACGCCTATCACCCACCCCCCCCCCCCCCCCCCCTAATGAGCGCGTTTCGCGCGCTCTTTAAGTGATTCGCTTGCTCTCTACCGCCCCTCCCTAAAATAAGATCCTAGCTCCGCGCCTGCATTAAAATATAGCTATGATGCCGACTAAGTTGACGAAATAATTCATATATTTATGTCGTCGAGGAAAATTACCATTTGCGCATACGCAAGTACTATAGATAGTCCATGGGAAAAATAATTTAGCCTTCGGCCCCGGGTTTATAGGGTTAAATTTGTAGATATTGGACATTTAATTTTGTCGGTAATTGGTGGCTAGTTTTGTCGGTAATCGTTGGCCTCTACACCCCCCCACTGAAAAAGGTCTAGCGACGCCCCTGAGTACAGCAGGGGAAAGGAGGAATGATTAACAAAGATTGAGAGAGAAAGAGAGGTGTTTGGGGGAGGGGAAGAGAAGTAAAAAGGGGTTAAGTCTAAACATGATCGCGCACACCATTTCTAGACATAGATGAACTTGCATTTTTATTTAACGGAGCGTTGAAGTACATTTTAACCGATCGGATTAAAATACGCATGGGTCACGGTTTTCGGATTGTCACGTTCGGCGGGTATTAGAGACTTTTAGATTTGCGTGGATTGTACGTGTGACGTCCATTCAACGCAGTGTATTAAAAGGACGTCGACCGTAGCAATCCTTATTGTCTTCGTGCAAATCTAAAAGTCCCTATTATTATTTGGGGGAGCGTAGAAGTACATTTTAACCAATCGGATTCGAATGCGAATAAATCGCGGTTTTCGGATTGTGACGTTTAAAAGCTGCGGGTCTCCAAACTAAGATATATCGAATCTGATTGATACATACCATTACCAAAGAACTCTCAACACATCGCACAAAAACACACACATACTCCCCCACAAAACACAAAAATGCCTACACGCACTCACGCACAACATCAACGCACACTTGCACGCAAACGACAATAAATCTCATCGCACAAAGCAATCACGTTAGTAGTCAAAGTAAACGACTTTAACCACTGACCTAGTAGGTCAATGAATTAACCATTTTGAACCTAGTCCAAAATGTGTACACCAGCGTACTGGAGTTGTCTAAGGTCTATGATCTGACCGAGAAGACTGCGCAACGTAACGCGTTGGTCAGGCTGGCAAGAAAGTGCCCATCCCCGGTGATCTGGCCTGCTATGAACCATGGATGTACATCTCACTTTCTTTATCTTTATCCCATCAACAACAAGATAAAGTTATGTAAACATTTTTTTTTGTTATTGCGATGAGCATGAACCACAATTTGATCACGAAAATCAATAACAAGTTATTGGCGTTAATATTCGTCATGAATGAACACTTAATCACAAAGACAACAGCATCCAATGATAGGAAACAAACTGATCAAATCCTTATTTATAACCTGGTTTGCATTTTTTTTTTTTTTAAATCGTATTTTGTAATTTTCTATATTCATTTATATTTTGATGTGTTGTTGAAATGTATATACTTGTGTCATGAAGGGCCTCAACGAAAACCAGTATTTATTTGCTTATTGGGCTACCCTTCTTTTTAAAGATGTGTAATAAATAAACATTTTTAAAAAATGTGGTTCACTCACCGCAAAAGAGAACGACGTTCGTCTGGGAATAAGCCGTCATGACGAGACAAGCCACGAAGGAGAGCATGGATATCTGCATAGTGCAATGGTCCGAGAAAATGAGCCGAAGCACATAGCCACCGACAACGAGACCTACGCCAAAAATATAGTGCAAGATAAAAAAGATTTAATGTTAACAATAACAACAACAATAATATTAAGACTACTACTACTAATGATAATTATAATATCAATAGGTATAGCACACCAAAAATAAGTACAACAAAAACATTTTGTTTGATTGCAAATGATCAAGCTTTATGAAAGCTTCAAAAAACAAAAAACAGAATTGAAATCGGTCAATGCCTTGTGATTTTATACCATTTTTTTTATATTGCAAAATGGTCAAATTGGCAAAAATGGCAAAATTCGACAAAGTTGACAACTTAATTCATCACTTTCTCGGAATCAAATAATAAATTAAATTATCAGACACTAAAATATCATCGTTGTGGAAAAAAATACAAAAAAAAGAAAATTTATATATCTATTACCGTTTTGAAATAACTACTGTAAGCAAGGGTCTTTTATACTCTACGGTCGTTAGTATCGATCGAATTATGGACCGCTCCGCCGGTCCTCCCGTAGAGTATCAAGACCCTTGCTTACAGTAGTTATTATCACCAGACGAAGTTTTGCAGATAGCGCACGAAACGTCGTGAACTTTTAAATTCCTTATTGACCACATTGCGAGACAAACGAATATCACTAGCGATATTATTTTCGATATATATTTATAGATCATATTTACACCAAATATTAACATTAAATTCCAAATATTTTTGCAATGCCAATAACAAATGGCGATGGAAATTACTTGGATCACCGTTACAGCTATTTCCTCATATGTTTCACAAATTATCCAGAAAAACCGATCAAATGATAAGAATTTGCAGACTTTCAGCTACATCACAGTATAGTTTTCTTTAAAAAAAATGTCAGATTTGAGGATTTATGACGATTTTCCGAGATACCATTCAACAGGCCATAACATTCCACAGGGACTGAATTACAGAGAAAAACAAAGTTTGGTTACCCCAGTACAGTTGTGGCTACCTTGAGTATAAACAACAAATAATGATTCAATGAGTGAAACACATGAGGATATTGCATTTTTGTAGGGGAGTTTAATACATTGAGGTGCATTTTCACCACGCAGAATAACAGTCAATGGGCGATCAGCGGGCCATGTCACACATGGCTGATAAGACAATATTCTAATTAATAATTTAACATATTTCCCACATACCTATAACAATGAAACTACACAGAATTGTAGTTAAAGGTATGCTTAAAAGATGAGTGAAATACAAATTTAAAAATATTGTTCAGTTTTTTTTAAATAAATTTACTTAAAATTGCTATTTCTACCAACTGACTGCTGTTGTGTGTGTGTGTGTGTGTGTGTCTGTCTGTCAGACTGTCTTTGTTCAATGCACTATTTTATTCCTAAAGCTATGGTCACAAATCAGAGCAGCGACCGACCGATCAGTAGCCTGCTCGGTCGCTGCTGGAATTTAGGCATCGCCCAGCGATTAGGTCGGTGCCGGGCGGCGACCGCCCAGGCACCGAGCGTATTTTGGGCGGCAAGTGAAAAGTGAGCAGGCGCCGCCCAAATTTTAACTTCGCGCTCAAACTTCAGCGGCGACCGAGCGATGCCCTAAAAACGAGCGGTGCCTGGGCGGCCGCCACTCGGTGGCCGGGCAGCCGCCGGGCAGAATTGGTTAAAAACTCGCCGCTCGGCCGCCGAGCAGGCTACTTTTGGGTTATGTGACCATAGCATTACCCAGCAACTTGGTGCAAGCCAGATCTGGCAGTCTTGTTAAGATTGTCTGAAGTTCAGGCATGTACGTGTATGCAGGGATTCAAATAAAAATGCTACCTAAATGTACTGACTGGGAGGCTAACTCTATCAAGACATATCATAAAACCCATGATTAAATATTCATACTTCAAACAATACAACGTTTAAAAAGTAACACATTTTTTCTGACTCACTCTGTATTATGAGCATCAAGTCATTACAACTAGCGTAACCTTTGATATTCAGGTAAATGGGTTTGCGTCGTTATTGACTACTATGAATTCTTAGCTCTAGTCTTGTTCAGATATAGCGCGGTAAACCACCGCAAAAAGGCGGCCGTTGTTTAAAAAAAAACACTTGTAAATAAATGGCAACTGTGTGCAACGAAGGACTTGTGCATATTCACTGAGCTCTGTGCTATGATATTCGAAATTGTGAAGCGTATTACCCTTCAGTTTCATTAAGGAAAAAAGAAAACCGCCGCGATTTTGCTATCTCGTGACTGAACGAGCCCTTAATTAAATGTTAAATCGGGGTTTTTTTTCTTAAAGAGCGTCTATGTGGAGTGACACTGACAACTGATTTCCGGATTATCCATTCATAATTATATTCGTGTGGTATTTTGGACAAGAAATCGCGCAAAACCAGTCTGCCGGGCCTTGAAGTACAACGCGTGTCTTAAATTGTAATTAATCTTGCTAGCTGAAGTATATATATTGACAATTATCATAATGACAGCAAACGATGCGACCTGACAGGTGTATACGTATGTAAACACGCATTATAGATCCCCTGCAAGAACGAAATAACAACGAATGCTGATTCACTCACAACACAATAAAGGAAGATATGAAAATAGCGAGAAAAAAATATCATGACTGAAGGGTGGGGGGAGGACGGGTGAGGGCGGGGGAGGGCGGGGGATACCAAATTCAACAAATGATAAATCCGCCACTGTTCATAGTTCGTATTGTTGATTATTTTATGTAAGTTCCATTCAAAAGAAATTCTCATTATTCTATGAAACTCGAGGAAATATTAACGAATGTTGATTCACTCTCAACAACAAAAATGAAAATATGAAAATAGCGAGAAAAACACATGAACGATCCCCTTTTCCCCAAACGGGGGGGGGGGGGTCCGGCTACAATTTCTCCCTCATCCACCAAAGGAAATGAGGATACCGAAGAGTTCATGTCAATCTAGCAAAAAATGTAATACATAAATGTTTTTATTGTTTTAGTTTTAAGGCGTGTATCATTAAGTTGACAATATTTGCGTCATGACTAGCCTCAATAACACAGACTTGTAATTTGTTTTCAAGTGGTAATAACAATGAGTGGTCGTTACGAGCCTATTCAGGTATATCTACGCAGATAATGAAATGAAGTCTGGAGTCTCACGAACTTATAGAGTGGTTTTCTATAATGAGATAATGCTGCGCATCACAACTCTGCGTTATATATACTTCGTTGGTAGAGGAATACTTTGATTTGTGCTTTACTAATACATGTATCTATCAGTAATGTTGTTGAGGTTGCGAGTGTAGTATCAACCAGCGAGTGAGCTCGACGTCGTAATTTTGATCTTGTTGGCGCGATAGCTCAGTCGGTAGAGCAGTGGTCTCGTTATCCGGTGACCCGGGTTCGAAACCAAGTTGATGCGCTAGTGCCCTTTGGTAAGGCATTAATCCTCATTACCAGGTCCCTCAGAGATGACCTTAAGCCGTCGGTCTTCTGGTTGCTTACTAACAAGCCTTTATTGCATTCTTAGCTGTCAGGTAAAATAACCACCACTATCACTATCACAAGATGGAGCCTTTCAGGGGCATCTTGGTGGCTTTTTACATCGTGCTGATGGCGGTGGGTATACCGGGGAACCTCCTCGTTGTTCTCGTTACGGCGAGTCGCACTCCCAAAAAGAGCGTTCACGTTTTCGTCATCGCTCTCGCCGTCGCCGACCTCCTTGCCTGCTGTCTCATGCCGTTCGGTATCCATTACTGGCTGACCGTCAACAACCAAGAATCCACCATCTTGTGCAAAATCCATATCTTTACCAGCTTCGTCAGTGTTTTCACCTCCATGTTCCTCACCAACGCTGTGGCCTTTGATCGCTACTTCGCAGTTTGTTATCCTCTGAAGACATTCCTCAACTTACCACGATCCTGCAAGGTCTGCGTAGGATGTTTTGTGAGTGCCTTTGTCTGTAGCCTGCCATCCGTGTTTGCTTTTGATATCCGCAGCTATGGGCCTTCGGTGTCTACCTGCACACCAACGGCCAACCAGTGGCTCATAGAAGGCATCTACGGCATAAATGTCTTCGCTTTTTTGCTGTCCACTACTGTACTGATTATACTCTACCTGCAAATGTGCATCATGATTCGGCGCCAGGCCCATTTTAGGGCCAGTGTTGCACCTGCTCCCAATCCTTCACCCATTCACGAATCACCTTCTCTAAATGATATTCAAACCATATCTGATAAAGCTCCCGTGGCGAGCAGCTCGACCAACAGACCCAGCGAGGACTACAAGGTTCCAGAATCATCGTCCGTGCATTGTTCACATGGTCCCCACTTAGCAGTCCCGGTGACACATGCATGGTCCCAGAGTTCGTACAGATCTGAAAGCACCCTTCGGCCGCTTCCTGAGAAAACGGAGCGAAAGAACCGCAACGCTGGTATTGCCGGGGCTGTGGCTGATGGAATGAAGAATAAGACAACGAAGATGCTGATTCTGTCTACGGTCGTCTTTATCGCGTCCTGGCTACCGAACATCCTCATCAAAGCCATTCCTACGACAGAGCACCAAGGACTCTCCCAGTCCCATCCTGCTCTACTCATCACAGTCAGATTCTTAGAATATCTTTTCCTTATTAATCACGCAGTCAATCCTTTCGTTTACAATTTAGTCAACAAAAGATTTCGAGGGCTCTGTGCAGAGAAAATCAAGACACTTCGAAGAAAATTCACTAATTACATCGGTTGAGGAATACAACTTAACATGATGTAATACCGTACTGTATGTATTTTGTGTATTTAAAGTCTGTTCAATTTCCTCTTTATTGGTAGCCTATAGTTTGTACAGGGCCACCCAGGGAAACAGTTTTAATACTCAGAGAGCTACCCTGTTTAAACGAGTAAATAAATACTGTGTTAATAGTTGTACGTTGCGGCGGGGTGGAGTGGTGGGGGGGGGGGGGGGTAGGGGGAGCTACAGCCTCTTCTCCCTCGAGAATTTCATACCGATGTATGAAAATATTATATTTTCGGTGGTGGATGCGGGATTCTCTGGTGGGCAGGGGATGGTGTACATGCTCCAAATACACTGACAAAAACAACGACGATGGAAAAACCTCATCATCTCTAAAGTGCACATTGGCGCATTAATATTGTGCACACTTTAAGAATGTGATGCTTGAGGTGCATTGAATGAAATTTAAATCTCGGTCCTTGGTCTAATGTAACATCTTTATTATTATGTTATATGTATTTTCTTGAATAAAGACGCATAAAGGTTTGATTAAAAGATGACATACATGTCATCTTCTAGCAAGATTGGAATTGAAACCCTACAGTTTGATGCAGCTGCGATGACGTAATTTATTTGAATGGCATTAGTCAAGATTGAGACTTCATGCAATTTAATCTTCAAGAACCTTCCTTGCTTAAACATATGATGACATTTTGTAACATGATGTAGAGTAGCGCAGTGTTGTAACAAACTCATTTTTACATTAGATTAAAAATACATGTATTTGTTGCTAGTAAAATGCGGCACGTGTACAATTTTTCAAATGAATATAGTATTATAGCATGAAATATTTCTATAAATTTGCTCCGGAGGAAGACGCATGGCGTGAAAACAATGAGTGGCATTAGAAAATGAATTGATTATAATGCATCATCTGCAAACTAGAAATACTGTTTCATATAGAGATGAGAGTTAAGTCAGATATCATCATTCTGAATGCGAATCATACCCTATATATCTAAGATATTAGAGAGAGTTGAACATACTGCACACCAAGAATATTTATTAGAGCATAATATTATCACCGGTCGACAATTTTGGTTCCGCCCCAATCACTCATGTGAGACTGCACTATTCTTTTGGGCTAAATACGTAGATCTAGGGAATATAAATGGTGTCGCATTTCTTTACACGAGAAAGGCATTCGATACGGTCAATCATAATATTTTGCTTCAGAAACTATAAAGTAGTGGTTGTTCAGACGATAGCCTAAACTGGTTTTTTATCATACTTGAGATGCAGAAGGCAATATGTAACTATCAATGGCAAAATTCTTCTGCCAAAAGAATTCACACAGGTGTACCCCAAGGATCGGTCCTTGGACCGATGCTATTTACAATTTTCATAAACGATTTATCGACAAGCGTTACTAGTGGACACGTTGTTTTTTGCCGACGTTGTAACCCTATCGGTACATGGGTCCACAGTTCGTGAAATTGAATCAAATTTGAGTCAAGCATTACATGAAGTTTATTCCTGGACTCAGAAGAATAATTTCGTACTAAAGACAAACAAAACTAAGGTTATGATCATAGGATCAAGACGGAAAATTTAAACTCTTAATGAAAATAAACTTCATGCTCATTTTAGAACCTCACCAGTTAAATCTCTGAATATCTGAATTATCTTAATATAAATGCTTTGTTGTAGTTTTGTACAACTTCTTGTCGTTTAATAATCATGTTGACAGAGTAGCGCTAAAGATGAAACAGCAATTAGGTGTTATCAGACACTTTAAAAATTTATTTAATGAGCGTTACTTAAGTATGTTGTACTGGGGCTATGTTTTTCCACATGCAATGTACTGTTGCAATGTTTGGTCAAATCGATCGCAGAATAATTATGAGATACTGAATAAACTGCAAAAGCGGGCAGCATACATCATATCTCGCCATCTCCAACAAATGCATACAAAATCGTTACTTTGCATGGTCTTTAAATGTGTTCACCATCTAACTCCCTATAATCAACAAAATATCAGTTCAAATAAATGCAGAACTGAATACTATAAACGATAGTTTGTCAACTCGGGTATAGCCCATTGAAATAATCTCCCAGTGGTAATTCCGAATTGGAAGGCATTAAAGAGCAAACTATGATATTGGACGAAATGGGGACAAAATACTTTTCCCATATTGTTACATATCTCGTACAAATCTTTTTTTTATTTTATCTTTCAATACTTATTTTGTATTGTGTGTGTTTAAACTTTCATGTATTTATTTTGTGAATAATTTTTCGTGCATCTACGGTTAGTGTTATTTGAAATGTTCAATTTTGATTAATTCAGTTTCGTTTTAAATGTTTATTTGTAAGTCGGAAGACGCTAGACAGGCACATCATACCTACTCTCACCCTTCATATTAATCTAAAACTTTTCTCCTCCTTATTTCCTTTTTTATTTATATTCAAATTTGCATTTTAATATTTTGTAACATAATATTTGCAGTTATCTTTGGTTGTATAATGGAATGTTCAAATTTGTCTTACTCACAAGTTTTGGGGAATGTTTCTAGTTTGTTTGTATTTAAAGGGCTTCGACAAAAAACCAGTGCATACGCTGATTAGGCTACCCTTTTTACATATATGAAATAAATAAATAAATAAATAATATTCTCGCATACCCAGACAATCATGTGTGCTTCAAAAAAAAAACAGGTGTTACTAACGTTAGTATATATAGGTCATAAATGTATATAGTTGATCATTGCATGTCATATCCACACATTTTTGTTAACGCTTGAAGTAATGAATGAATGAATGGTTGAAATACTTGTTTATATGTGTTGTACTAGATGCTTTGATTGGAAATAAAGTATAAAGTATATAGTCTGCTGAGAGCACGAAGGTTCT
The DNA here is from genome assembly GCA_035222895.1 of Strongylocentrotus droebachiensis. NCBI lineage: Eukaryota > Metazoa > Echinodermata > Echinoidea > Camarodonta > Strongylocentrotidae > Strongylocentrotus > Strongylocentrotus droebachiensis. The sequence goes on along the minus strand of JAVYIG010015098.1, from coordinate 7,646 downwards.
TGGAGTCAACCCCCTATTAGCTCTCAGCAGAATTGTTCATGTACATTGGATAGATCGGCCCCATTGATAAAATGATGTGAAAGAAACACCTTTTACGAGGTCATTGGCTGTCTGAAAGAAGGCCATTACTGTGATTGAAAATACATATAGCATGGCCTCCTTGCGGCCAGCCGACATTTTGACAAGTAATTTGTTTGCATGAACATATTTCTTCCCTCGACTGAGAGATCCTTTAGAGGGTCGGCATGATCCTTTAAATCATGTTCCTTGGAAACATCGATGTCACAAAAATTGTTTGCCCCTATCATTTGTGTTTATACTTAAATTTTGTTTTCATTTGTATTGAAATTGTCTTTATTAATTTGTATTAGTCACCTCAAGGTACATTTATATGTTTGACAAATGAGTCACACACCAGTGAAAGTGAATATTTAATTACATAATGCAAAGAGCATTATACAGCTTATTACATATCAAATATCTTTCTTCACTTATCTGACAATGGAAATCCACTGAGTATTGCCCTGTTACCTGCCGTCATGGGCAGTTTTGGTATCATTACGTATAACAATGTATCTTTCCATTTTGTACGATTTGATTAAAAAAGAAATAAAGTCAGAAATATCTGGTTTAGCTAATTTGCATCTATTTAGGTAAATTGTTTTCTTTGCAATCATTAATATATGATTGAAAAGAATATAATTCTTCCACAATATACCAACAATTACTGTTTTTTCGGTTAACATCGAGAAATCAAACAAAGTCAGCTTTTTTCCAAGCTGATTCCCAACATTTTGTACTATTGTATATTCCCCCCCCCAAAAAAAAGTGTTCAATAATGGGGAACTAATGACCTTCATTTTATACAATTTATAATTTAATAAAAACACGTTGTTAGTATAGAATGATTTACACGAAAAAGAAATACAAATTGCAATGCTTTTAACAATTATTTGTATCTTGTATATCTGAATATTTGTATTATGTGATGTTTATTCAGTTTAGAATTGTGTCATGAATTATGTCATGAATTAAAATACTACGGTTTAGTGTAAATTTCCTGTTTGTGTCTTTCTCTCCCTGCTTTCTACTATTTTCTGTTACTGTCTCGAACTTTTCTTGGTTCGGGGATGCTATGTTATCAGAATGTTATTCTTTAAGATTCACCGAAAAAAGCTTGAATATTTTACAACGGGGGATTTATTATCTACATATTTTTTTTTAAATATAAATATAGCATTCATATGCCTCGTCTCTTCATCTAGTATGTAGAATATATCGTATGGAGTAGATATAAGTAGACAAACGCCCCTCTTGCCCCCAATCAGACGATACGAACCATCTCTCTTCCCCATTCAATCTCTTTCCCCTCTCTCTCTCTCTCTCTCTCTCTCGTTTTGTCTATGTCTCTCTCTTCTCTCTCTCCCCTTCTCCTTTCATTTCCGTTCTACCGCCTCTTCTCTCTCCCCTCTCTCCCACTTCGTATTCCCTCCTAGGAGGCCTAGCTCTTCCTCTCTTTCTACCCCTATTTTCCCTCTCCTATTCGTTTTATTTTGTTATCATATTCTTATTCCTCTTTCTCTCCCTCCATTTAAGTGTCACCTCCTCTTTTTCCGTACTTTTCCTTCTCTCTCTCTCTCTACATGCCTCTTTCCGCCCTCTGTGCTCTGTTTAAGGTCTCTTTCCCTCGCCACCATCCCTCTCCCTGTGTCCAAGCCCACAAGTCTCCCCCACCCACTCTCCCTTCCCTTCCTTCTCTCAAACTCTCCATCACCCTCCAACCATCTCTCTTCTTTAGAGCTTTCCCTCCCACATATTTCACCCCATGTGTTTTATCACCTTCCCCCCTTCAAATCAGGCAAATCCTTTTGTAGGCAAGTGCAATAAAAGCACAGACATCCATTGTAAATTGTCATTGTTAACGATTGTTACCTAAATGTACCTACGTATCGAGATAGCACATTGGATTCATGTGCACTTCATGATGATGACGATGATGATGATGAAGATTAAGATGATGACAATGATGATGATGATGATATGATGGTGGTAGTGAATGTGTAGTAAAGTGAAAGATTGTCAGGGAAATGCCACTTAAACATTCAGCGATCTTGATAAAAGCCAATGCTTAATCAGAAAAGAGGAAATAATGAAACAATTGTTCACGTGTGCGTTGTGTGTGTGTGTGTGTGCATGGGGCAGACTGTGTGCACAGGCAGTGTGATCACCCTTATATCAATGATAATGATGCAAATAATATGGATATTAATAATATAAATAAATATAAGATTTGAAAAAATGAATAAGAAGAATGACATTGCAAATTATTATAATAACAAGAACAATGTTAATTATAATCATAATAATCATCATAACAATAATATTAATTGCGGAGCGCCAGGAGTGTCAAGTCTGACAGCCATTAGCGCTATGCAAGAAACCACTATTAATGTTATTATTGATAATAACAACAATAATGGTAATGGTAATAACCACTAGCTTATATACTGCCGGGTAAATGTATTCTTATTATATGCTTTGTAAGTGTACACAATTTTTTTTAAAGGTTATTGGTACACTTTAAATGCATTGACTTACCAAGCCCAGCGAAGATGAAAGTCAGACCGTTGAATATACCGATGAGGGCAGCCGACCAGCAAAATGGCTCTCCTGAAAAATACAAAGAAAAGAGAATAACAAAACGACACGTTGCATAGATTCTAATTAATATATTTTTTTAGTGAAATAAAGACATTCAATAATTAACTGAGTGATATGTATTTTTGTATAATTGTTAATGCTGAACTTTGTAGATGAAATCACGACTCCTTTTGAATATTTCCTTTCAAATTACTTTCTAATAACAGAAATACATTTGGGGGATCTATACACTCAACCCCCCCCCCCCCTACACACAGAGACACTGAAGAGCATTGAGAGGGCTGAGTGGAATCCTAAAGTTGTAATACTTTCAAAAGTTGATTTATGAGAATGAAAAGTCTCCCATCCCGACACCCCCCCCCCCCCCCCCTCCCGGCGCCCCGCCTCTATTTTTGACTTACCCTCTGCAAAGAGGACATTGGTCGACAGGAATGATACGATGATGAGAATAGACTGAAAGAGAATGTAGTTATATGAAATCATCTTCCAGCATCGTCCCATCGGATCAGGTCGGAAGAGATCGGCTAAACTTCGGAAGAACTTCGCCATGTTGAAGTCACTTCGCGGTGATTGCACGGTATCTGCCGACAGCTCTCCGGGGACCTTTCCTGTTACGCTCGGGTGGCTCTCGGGGAGGAGGTAGACGTACAACGCGCATAGGACCATGATGCAGAGGATGGCATAGTAGACGGGTGGGTAACCTATAGCTTCGATCATAAACCCGACTAGCACTTGCCCCGCCCCTGCCCCGAGGGTTGTAAGGCATTCCAGAATCACCATGCGGTACGTTCGCTGCTTGATCGTCGTGGTGTCCGCGATGTACGCGAAGGAGCACGCCACCAACGTCAGGAAATCGCCACAGAGTCCCAACGGAATCGCCCCAGCGAATAAAATGTACAGCGACCAGTGGAATTGGGCAACCAAAGCATAGACGATGGAGTAAATCGCAAAACCAACGATCGGAAACAACATCGCGATACGACGCCCTTTGGCGTCGCTTAAAGCCCCGAGGAAGTTGGCCGAAAATAATGCTGGAATGGATTGCGCAACGGCAAGATAGAGCGTCCAATAGGACGTCTGTGTTTGAACCTGAAGGTATTGATCATACTTTTCAGATGATGTATTCAACGAGCAGACGACACTGGTGTTCGTTGAAGGTTGGGTGAAATTAGCCTCTTCAGACAGCCGCTTGTTGAGGTATTCCACACGAATTGTCACCAACAAGCCATACGCCAGCATGAACGTGACAGTAAGTGGCTCAACAATGAGCCTACTCCTCCACGATCTTCTTGTTGGCGATGGGTTATTGTTTACGGGAATGGTTTTGTCAGATTCCATGATTGTTCTAGATGCGAGAAAGAAAGAAAGAAAGAGAAAAGCGTTTGATATCACAGTCAGAAAATTCATATGGTTTTTTCCTATCATGGATGTATTCTTATAATCATCGCAAGCATCATATTACCATCAAATGAAGAATAATTAACAACATGCTAAAACGATACCACATAATCATCGATCGACCATCACGACATTTTGATTCATCATGAACATTGCCATCAACAAGCGTTATCATATTCACTTTGCTCTATGTTTTCAGCCCAGACACGGAAACTTGAAGCGTACGTATTTCACTTATTTTAACGTCATCTTTAAAATTAAAAAACGCCGCGGATTTGCTGCGTCATATTTGAACGACCCTTAAAGTATAGCCACACGAAGAATCAAAAGTGTTTTGAATTGATGCAAAACTCACATCATTGCGAAGGGGAAGCCTTGCTGATCAAATAAAACAACTCTTTCCTTCAAAATATGTTTGGGCCCGCAGTAATCAACTCTCAAAAACGTTAGTTTGAGATCGAATTTGTATGCCTTAATCAGCGATCCTTTATAGAGCGTCAATATTTGTGACGTCACATACGGGACACGGCTGGCTAGCTGCAGACTGCTACACGACACTGAGCTGTTTGTCCAGTGTGTGACGTCACTATTCAGAGCTCGCTACGCTCGTGTGTTTGGCTTACTTTCGGGGCGCTTGGGGGTCTAAGAAGGGTCTTGACAAATTGCATTTTACGCCTTTCCATGATATCTATATGATTTCTCAGCAAATTATTCGTGTTTTTCAAGAGAAAATCTTTCCATCCATATGTAATTTGTTCTAATTATCAGTTGTTAGTGAATTTTCTTTGTGTAGCTCCTTTAAAGGCATCGTTCAACAATGTCATATCTGATATGCACGGCCCTACGTGTTATCAGTGTCTGTGATATGGTTTCATATTGAAATCACTTTAAAAAAATTGCGCTTCGAAATGATCATGAAGCGCCTCAAAAAAAGTAAAAATCTGTGAGTGACCGGTTTTACCATACTCATTTCCCCACTATAGACATAGTGTTATGAAAATCGTTAGGAAAAACGAAAAAAGGTAATTTCGAATTCGATTTCTAATCATAAATATCTTGATAATCAGACAGTCGATCGGCTTGTACAAGTCATGAGATTCCTGATTGACTGACCTAAAGGTTTATAATTATGATTGCAGCATGAGCTAAATCCAGGATTTGGTTTCAGAATCGGAGGCAATGTTATAGAGTCACTTTAAGTAAGCTAGTGGCACAATCGCGTTATGGTATGTATGTTGATATTAAGAGTGGTAATGCATTTCCACCAATCTCGGTATAAACTGCTTTTAAAATATTCTTTAAAAATGTAAGGAACAAAGAGTGTCATCCACAGATTCATCTTTTTTTCTTCCTACGTGCATTTCGTCATTAAAGCACTTCTGGGAGCAGTGGCGGATCCAGGCCCCCCCCCCCCCCCCTCCGGAAAGAAAAAAACGTGTAAAAACACGTTAATTGTACCCTTTTTTTAAGATGCCCCCCCCCCTCAGGTGCTCAAGGGGGGGGGTGCTATTTTTCAAATGTTCGATATGGTATGTATGTTGATGTATGTACACTGACGTATTACGTAATCCGAACTTTTCTATTGGATATAAAATAGGGCATTTAATCCTTTTTGCATTGATTTCTCGAAAGGATGTGCGATTATGCCTCCGACATAGCAACAACTCAACATATCAAAAATTGAGCTGCTTCGAGTATATATACCTGGCGTCGACAGTCCGCAGTCATTATAATAGCAACGTGTAAACATTACGATAATAATAAACAATCTATACCGTACCTTCTCAATGTTGACTTACTGCAAGCAAAGGCTGTCGGTAGGTGCTATGGCTCTATATTTCATCAGATTCTCGATTGTACCGCTCAGTTACAAGTCGTCATAAGACCAGCTACGTAAAGGAATTTTGTTAACCTCTCTATATTTTTTCGTTTAGTCAGGGTACCCGTAGATTTAGACATGCAGGACATTGAGAGCTATTGTGCGATTAGTCCTGATATGTGCTGAATAAGTTTACACATGCAGTGATCAGCACGTTCAAATGCCCTGGTAATTCGGCGTGCGTAATTCTGACATGCGCCGCCTGGTGTCACGGCGTTGTTGTCCCCATCTCGAGGAGGATCCGTCCGGATGATCGGACCATGGCTTGAAACCTCAGTCACACAACTGAAATAGTTTGCAGGCGCATACTCCTGTCTCTTGTTGTGTGTTATAGTATCTGTAATATTAGACTACATAATGCTGTGTACTTTAGCCGCTCCTATAGAGCTGTGAAACAGCCAGAAACTGACAGATCTATGCTCTAGCTGCTCAAGTAGGTTTTAGGAATTGTGGCAAAGTGTCAAATTAGAGTCTGTGCTTGCATACTGTAATTTGTATTCCCCCAGTAATTGCTAGGTATGCATTTACACCAGGGTTGAGAGTGCCGTACTGGGATTCGAACCCAACCCTCAACCCTCATAATTATGACGCGTTTCGACGCGTTTTTACTAACCAGGTTTTTTTTTATAAACGCGTCAAAACGCGTCATATGACGTACATAAACCTAGGTTTGTCGACAAACCTCCTTTGTGAATTCGGGCCTTTAGGATTGAGAGTCAAGTAAACAAAGCGCTATATATAAGCTACCACGACACCTCTTCCATTGAGTCTAACAAATTGGTGCCTTGAGTTGATTTTTGCCTTCAAAATAGTTGTGATCGTGTTCTTGGTTTACGTCTACTTTTAAAAGCTTAAATCCAGCATCTAGTTCATATATTACTAGGTTACGGACCAATGTTGTCCAGCCCCTAATACAGTTTATTTTTTCCACCAATGATAATGCACCTATAGAAGCGCTTGTGATTGAATGAATTAATTGGATGGCGTTGGTGGGACGATTATTTCCGGCGGACAATTACCATCGTTACACCGGGTCAACAGCTTGTCAACGCAATGCTTGTATAAAAAAAGAGATAACGCCTAACCTAGTTCTACTATAAGGGATGCGTTATCTTGGTTCGGCCATGTGCAAATAAAATCTGTTTATCACTGACTAAAGTGGAACGCGGCTTGTTGAACCACTATTTATGGAACACAGTGGTGGATCCAGGGGGGCCAGCTGGGCAGGGGCCCCCACCCCTGGCAAAAAAGGTTTTTTTCCGTCAAGGGGAGGGGGTGTTGAGGAAAGAAAAAAATCAGTGCTCATTACCCCCCCCCCCCCCCCTCCCTGCTTATTCGCCGCTAAATGTTTCTCGCGAATTGGGTCTTTCCCCCCCCCCCCCTCCCTCCCTTGAGCCCCGCCCCTCGCCATCGGCTGGATCCGCCCCTGCTGGAACAAGTTATAAAGCTGATCATTGATGCTGTTTGTTTTATTGATTGGTTGATGAATATTCATGAGTGGTAGATGGGGGCGGGAACGAACAGGAGACTGCTAACTGCCATTTGTCCAATATTCTTACTAATTATCTACTTTCCAATTTGCTTCGATCGCCGCATTTTTTCTACTAAATTCACTTGTTAATTCACGGTTCACCCAACGTGTTCGTCCATTATAAATAGTCTAATCACCAGCTGGTTCAATACCCGCCCGGGCCCCATTTCACAAAAC
>JAVYIG010015097.1:0-37904 GCA_035222895.1 Strongylocentrotus droebachiensis | reverse complement strand
GAATTATGTGCCCACCACTGACCTGCTACAATATCATTAAAAAGAGAAATGAAGGCGGTTGCCTGCCCGCAAAATGGGATGACATTGCCTTAAACACGATTGTGCCCGCCTCCGACCTGCAACAATGAAACAAATGTGATATAGCAATTCATTGAGAGAAAGATGTATTTTCGCTCGCTAGCTAAAATGGGTATAAAATCACCCTAAACACAATATTGTTCCCGCGCCCTGCATGGGACAATTGAACCAAGTATTAAAAAGAAGTGATTCTTTTCTTGCTCGCTACACTCGTTTGCGAAAAATGAAATTAACGTCGCTAACAAGTGAATGTTCCCACACCCGACTTGCAACAATACCAGTTTATATACCAAACGTTACTTAAAGATTTTTTTTTTGCTCGTTCGCTCGCCCAGAATTGAAAAATTAGCATCGCCTTTTTGTATAGTTTCGGTCGCTTGCCCCCCCCCCCCCTCTGACGGAGTACCCCAGGTACGCCACTGGTTTCCAGTTTGAATTTTTATCAAATATAATTTCAGTGCACATTTCATTGTGAACAATTATTTGATGGTCATCACCACATTGTTCGAGGATGTTATTATAAAGATTTTGTGCCAATATTTTGTTTAACTTTGAGAAAAGGAGAGTGATTTGCTGCAACTTTTAAATCAACCTTTATTTGTCTTTGATCTCAAAGTACTTATGTACATTATTTAAATTGTATTCATTCATGTATGTACATATTAACTTTTGATCGATCAGAAATATTCAGTAGCAATAGCTACATAATCCTATTTTGTCTTTCTTAACATTTCCAAAATTTGAATATGCAAGCAAAAATATTGTTCATTATGTATGTACTGTTAACAATTAGATTATTATTACCCTCTTGTAAATTTGATGAATTTGTGTATTTTGTACGGTAACTCACAAATGAAAAATGAATTGGTTGAATCGGGGCATAGTATGTTGAATACTTTTGGATGTATTTACAGAAATGTAAATGAGGATAAATCATTTTGTTCACATACTTAAAGTTACAAAACTTGATTAGTTGTTAACTGTATATTATTCAAGAGCTATATATATACATGGCTATATATTTTATCATTCCATTGATGTCTTCTGTTTGACTGAAAGGTGTTTAGATGTTTTGTTATCTTTCTCCGGTATTCTATTTTGGAGATGGTGATTACAAATAAATTTCAAATGTGAAATGAAAGACCTTATGGCTGCTTCTTCTTATTTAGTGTTGTAAATTTTATTAAAATTGACTTCTAATGCCTTGTATGGATAAATACAGGACAAATGTACAAAACAGATTATATGACAAAACCTACGAATATGAGAATAATACAGACTGGATTCTATACATATTGATGATGGCTTGCTCAATAGCTCATTCATGAATGTGTTTTTATTATATCTACACAGGGTGGCATATTTCACCAATTATGTGGTCTTCCATGAGGCCCTGTGTGGTAACGATGATATTCAATAACAATCATCGAGGAGAAAGACGGGCTATCAGAGCAGGCTAACCAATACATGTCGTCATAACTTCATCAAGAAGAACTTCTATTAGAAGAAATACATATTTAAATACATTTTTAAAATGAAATAATGACACTTATCAGCTGCCTATGCAACAAATCGCAAAAACGGACCGATATTATTGGACAAATTAGTTAGATTTAATATAATAGGAGACACCCGTGCAGAGGATCATGACTAATTTCGTTTTTTCCCTGCCAGTGCCGGCAAATCATTAATAACGAAAAACAAAAACAATACCAAATACAACAACAACAATAAAAACAACAATAATAATAATGATGATGATGATGAAGATAATACTAATAATAAAACATGAACGAAAATGATTTGAAACATAAATACGTACCTGATAGGTGAAAGAAAGCCACGTACGCATACTGACGCTTTTAAAAAGTACCTGACATCTTGATAAAGACAAAGACTTAATTGTCTTTGTTTTGGTAAAATTAACAAAACTTCAAATTTAATCAAATCATGCTAATGGGAGAGCAAAATAAATGTCACGTCTAACTGACAAAAAATATTAGTAATCCACTGTTAGGTTATAGGAAAATACTTCACTCCTATAGCACAAATTCACCTTAAATACGTTAAACTTGGCTAATTGAGGAAATTGCAATTAAACCATGAAATTAAAACGCTGGCAATTATAAGAGAAGTCTCAATATAGATTGTAATAGCTAGGCCTATTAAGACGTACAATAAGACCTCCCAAAAAAAAAACTTACAACGTCCTTACCCCCCCCCCAACACGCAATGTCCAACCCCCCCCCCCCAACACACAATGTCCTGACCTCCTCCCCCACACGCACACACACAAATTACACTCTTGCACTACCATTACGTTGTCTTGTAGTTGTCGAACGTGGGACCTGCAACCTAAAAAGTTACAATAAATTATATTTCTCCAAACTCATCGTATATGTTTTTCATTCAATCGATTGTAAATTCACAAGATATTAATAACTTTCAATCGTATGGTAAAGATCAATATAAACAGTAAATGTCAAGATAGAAATAATCTAGGAAGATTGGAGATACATATAATTTGACGATTATTGTAAGTTGTTCTTTTTTAAATGTTACATGCCCTTGGTCTTCTCTCTCTCTCTCTCTCTCTTTCTCTCTCTCTCTCTCAAAGATCAATTGTGTATTGTCAGAATATATCTGCTTCAACCCCTGAATTAAAGCTCTTTAGATATGGAGAGGTAAAATGCCAGGTTTTTGTTTGGGGGGGGGGGCTGGGGGTGTATAAATTAATGATAACTGCGAGCAACATATAGATCTTGTGCACGGTCAATGATCTCTGATGTGTTAAACGGTACACAAATGTGATGCGTATTATACTCAACGTTATAAGAAAAAATGCCCTCTCTTTTATGTGCCATATCTTTCACTTCACTACCAGTGCATGTATACATCCCCCCCAACAACAAAAAACCCTCCAACATACTCTAAATCTCTTCTTTCTCTCTCTTGCCTGCTCTATTTCTCATGTTTTTTATGTTTGCCTACCCATCCCTACCTCTCATATGCTTTAAATCTCTCTTTCGAGCTTGTCCCCTTTTTTCAATTTAGATATCCACCTCAACATCTCTACATTCCCATCTCTTATACTGTATGCTCTAATATTGTATACTGTTACCCTCTCTCTCCCTCTCTCTTTTCCTACCCTCTCTCTGTCTCTTCTCCCTTTCATCCCCTACGCTCTTTCTCACTTTCCTCCCTCCATCTCTAATCCCATGCACCCTCATCTCTCTGTATCCCTCCCATCCCTTCCCTTCATGTCCATGCCTCCCTTCCCTCTCTCTCTCTCTGGATTCAAACCACTTCACACCTTACAAATAAAATATAAATTCAGACTCAGAATACGAAATACAAAATAATATACTTAATCTTTGACACATAGCTGGCACTCTAAACATGAAAAGCACAAACATAATTGTTTTATTAATTTTGTATTCTTTGCATATCACATAAATACAAGGCTCTAAACTTTCAAAGTACATAACATGGTATAAGATCTTCAAATCTGGACTACAGTGATCAGATATTCTTTTTGAAATTGGAAACATTCTTTTATTGCTACATTTTCTCTCTAAAAATTATATACTTTCAAAGAATATTGATTTATACACTGATAGAAAGCATGTCTTACTGGAAGGTCGATCATACTGGTATGCCAGTTTGTATTTTAAAAATGGTGATTTCGACATTTTCAATATTTCAACAATTCCAGGATTTCAACGCATATATTCTTCCTATATACAAGTAGCTCTTGGTATCAAGGCTATAACATTACATGACAAGTTTGTTTGTACATGCAGGACTTCAGCATAACAGGTACACAAAACTTGGTACACTTCTACTAAGAGGCCCGATAGTTAAAATGGAAGAAGAAAAAAAAAAAACACTATTTAGTACTGGAATAATCCCTGAATTGTAGATGTACATACATGTAGACTAGAGTTGGGCCAGATATACATTATCAAAACTTCACTCATTACTGCCAACTTTTCACTTCAGGAAGATAGACAAATTTTGTCTCTGTTTATATAATGTAGTATATACAAAAATAAGGCACACAAACTTGGTACACATAAACTTATAGTTAAAATGGAAGAAGATAAAGATGTACAGTTGGGGCAAATATACATTATCACATTTTCACTTATTCTTGCCAACTTTTCACTTCTCTTCAGGAGGATAGACAAAATAGGGTCTCAGTTTAATATACATGTATTATATACAACACTAATCACTTAGAGAGGAGTGACTCCTGATAGGAATTAGTCTGAAACGAAAATGAAAATCTGAGTAAAATGAGTTTCTTCCAAGTGCATGTAAACTTTCGGGGCCAAACTGCATTTTTTATACGCAACCTGTGTGTACCTGAACAGAATGCATATAATTAAGTACAACTTGGTACTATAAGTACTCTATAAAATAACAATTAGACTACAAAACAACCTCGCAAGCAATATTTCCTTCTGGGGCCTCTTTCATTTTCAACCGATCAGGATTGCATATTTAGTTACTGCGTTAACTTTTCGAGTCGCGTTTGACATCGCAACTTTTAAAGCAAGAGGGTCCTTGTAATGGAATCCCATTTCCAGATAAACTTGCTCAAAGTAACGCTGGGTCCTATTTCATAAATTTTGTTATCAATAACAAGTGTCACTTTTCTATGACAAATTGGCTCTAAGCCAATCAAATGCAACTATTTCAGTAGCTTATAACAGATATTGTAACTTGTTGATAAAAAGCTGCATGAATAAGGCCCAGATCTCAAATATCTGATTCTGGCTTTCATTTTCATTTTTGCAACTTACTATTTTTTATTCAAGACAAAAATAAAAGACTACAATAATTCATCCTTCACAGCATTATGCATATAAGCTTTTCTTTGAATTTAGTTTGACCAAGTGATGTCATTATGAAACTCTGCATGATTGTAGATGTAAATGTTGTGTATTTTCACATGAATGTTGGCTATTGTATAATCAAGGAACACTGTGGAAGGGGAAATGCTTGTCACAAAAGTTGTCATAGAGGGTCAACATTTGATCCTATGATCCAGGCTTTACCCCATGAAATATATAGGGTTATGGCTGCACTTTATCTTTAGTTAAGGTCATAATGTTTAGAATTACGGTTAGGTTTACGTGATATGATAATATATATGAATATAACGTCGCTATGTTGTGCTACGCAGATGCATGCAAAGTCATGTTGCCTCCAAGATACACTTAATAAATGTATGAATAGCATATCTCCAATGTGGTGTTTCATTACTAGTGTAATATCATTTTACTTAACCTTTAAAGTACAGTGTACGTCCGATGTTAAAGTTAGAATTTCGGCTAGTGTAGGAAACCGACGCGGAATAATTGTCACAGGAGCAAGTGTCATACAACCATCTAGAGACAGTTCTATACGATAGAGCAGCACAAAATCCTGCTGTCCAATCTGGATGGTTGTACACTAGCAATGTGTGGCTCTCGAATGTATTCTGATGGATGCGATGTCCATCTTAGATCAATAGGTCATCTGCCAAGTATACCTGAGTGGATGTTGAGGAAAAATGATAAAATATAGATATGGGGGGATAGGTTTTGGGCCCTTTAACATATGAAGTGACTGACAATTTTGAAAAAAATCTGCCGTATCCCCAGTTTTTATGCAATTAATTGTGTCCTACTAAGCACTGTATTTACCTGAAACATAAAAATAGTGGTCAGTTGTTATTTATTATAATGTTCCGATTGATTGAAGGACATACATGTACAATCAAGTTTGGGGAGATACTATTAATCGTAACTTTCAATGTTACAGCGCCCAGGCACCGGAGGCCTGAGGGGGTATTTGAAACCCATGTTATCTTTTATTCTAGTGAAAGAAGGTTTCATGTTAGAGCAAAGATAAATAAGAAAGTCATTGGTCCATTCTCGCAGTTGCAGCATGTTATATTCAGGCTGCGTTTTAAATGTACTCTGGGATATTTTGGTGACCAAGTCACTTCCTGTCTATTCTGCACGGCTGAGCTGTGCATTCCGGCGGTTATTATGTGGAGGCGCGCGTACGCAGGCGGGGGGGGGGGGGTTAAAGAAAAAACAATTATGGCAATGGCTGACCTAAAATAGATGACCCCCCCCCCCCCCAACGGAGCAAAATGTCAAATTTTGAAAACCATTTTTTTTTTAAATGTCCTCTTCCCCCCCCCCCCCACATCCCCACTTATTCAGCGGCTGGCCGAGTCTTTGCGAATTTTTCGGCCCGATTTAAAAATCTTTAAATCCGCCAACCCTTGAAAAAATCTAAAAACAACCATGCCTCGAATATTAAAGCAGTCATTATAATGTGCCACTTACCAATCATGGTAATAAAGTTTGTTTACGCTATCGAGACCTAGTCTTAACCCTATATAGCCCTATACATTTTTTGCGATAACTTTTTAACGCAATAAAATCTGGAGCTGAAATTTTATGAGTTTTTTCTTTGACATCTCTTGCACATTTTAAGATCCTATTTGCGAAAATTGGGGGTACAGTATCGGAGATGTAGCACATATTCGTGACCAATGTCACACAAAAAAAACGACTCCAAAAATGGTTTCCATTGATCTTGTGTGTACAATGTATGGGTTTTACAAGAAGCGTTGTTAGAAGAATGTTATTTTCTGTTTTTCTTCAGATAACATCCCTTTTGGCCATCATGAACCATTCCAGATAACAAAACAATGAAAAACAAAAGATTTAAAAACAGAGAAATACATAAGAAATTAGAATTTCAATAAAAAATTGCATATTTTCATAATTAATTACAATTATAAATATGGATTTTCAATACATGTCATTAATTTGACTACCCTATCTTTTATATTATATGTCAAGCTACAAACATGCGAAATTTAATTGCATTCTCTCCATAAATAGGGGGAAACTGGACAAAATGAGCATTTGTTGGAAAAATTTGCATATTTGCATCATTAATTAGACAAAAATTTAAACAACGATATATATCATAAATTTTACTAGGCATTCTTGATCGGTCCCTAAATAGCCGAGACCATAGGGGGGGGGCCTTAGAAGCCCCCCCCCCCCCCACCTCTCCCCGAGTTTTGCAGTTTCAAAATAGCCCGGGCTATATAGGGTTAATAGGGTGTCTGATCGCGCACCACTCGAGTTTGTGTGCTAAAATCCTTCCCATTGAGATTGCATGCATATACGTAAAATGCCAAAATGCCCAACCCAAAAAGTACTTAGGGCTTTTTTCAAAAGACTATTGACCGGTTTTGGCAATTTACGTTTCTTTACGGGAATGGCTAAAATCCCGACTCCAATTTCGACCAATCAGATGGCTGGATTTTCTAAAGTGAGATACATAATCTCAGTTAGTAAATCATACGTGACCATGCTTAACCAATCATTTGATTAGGATCTAGGAGTGAGTTGTATAATCAAATAAATTTGTAATTCATTATGTTTAGTTCACTTACGATTTACAGTCAGTGAGTGACTGCAGGAACGAGTCAAAATCCACATGAGAATCTCCATTGAACCTGAAATGTCCTTTTCTGACTTGAGGAAAAGAACCCTGCAAAGAATATTGATACATTAGCAAGATTAGTGATTCAAGCAAATTTCCCCCATTCCCGTCTTGCTGACATAGTGTACCATATATCATACATATACATACCAGATCGGTACTCTCTCTGCCATGACATGTAGACTTGGTACCCTTGTTATGCTGACACCTCCTATACGCCCCCCCCCCCACAAAACACCCACACACACAAAAAGCTATGTTGAACTGTTAAATGTTTCAACACATCTTTATGCTAACACCCTCCTCCACCCCCCCCCCTCCCCAGACACACGCACACATGTCAAACAATACAAGGACTGAATTTTACAATTACAGCTATAGTGCATTTAATTGTTGCATATTCATCAGAGTAACCCTATCCAAAACATCAAGAACAAAAACAAAAACAGAATGCTGAGTGAAACACAATGAGATTTAATTATATTAAAGCCAGTGCAGTGGAGGTTAAATTCATTTAGTCTTATATTACATTAAAAGTAACAACATCGAAAGTCAAATTATCAGAACCTTTCACAAAATGTTGGGCAAAGACACTGTATTTCAATTGAAATACCTGGATAGATGATGCCTTTTCTTTCAATGTTGAGCAGAACTCCTTAACTTGTTCCTTGTAATAGAAATCCCTGTCAGTCAGGTTTGGCAGGAGCAACAATGGATTTGGCAGGCTCTGGGATGAGGTTGGTGTGGAAAACACGTCGTTTTCAACCAAGAAAGCTTGGGCCTGTACAGAAAGTTATTCATAAAGGTAGGTTTAATAGTAATACAAATTCCATAGGTTTAATACAAATGGCATTCCATTCTTAAAAAGCACATGTCACATTATGATATACATGTAACATCTCTCCGTGCTTTCAAATGACTTTGGATACTATAAAGTCGGCTTTAGCTTCGGCAACCGTAGTTCTGCATTACATGTATATATCCTACTAGGTCCCCACTTACTACACCTAAGTCTAGCGTGGCAAATATAGGTTACTGTCTTGCCGAACAATGTATATGAAGATTGTGTACATATAGCTGTAATATATATCCCCAATCCTTGTTGAGTGAGTAATGAATCTGAATTATACTTTGATATAGCTTCCAGACCCATGATTGACATAATTCCAATACTTTAGGAATTGCTTTGGACTTAAAAATATAAACATTACAAACAAAACTATTTGTACCTTAGAAATATGATTGCAGGGCCCTTAGGGGAAACAGTATAGATACTGAGGAGGCTACCCTTGGATAACAAAACAATTATTATAATATTATACTTTTCTTTTGTCTCCTGAGACCAATGTATATATTTTCATATAAAACATTACACCCTTAACAAAGTTGTTGACTGTAGCTAATATATTACAAATCCTTAACACATCTCCATTGCTATACATGTACATGAATTCATCATGGCATGGATATAGAGTACAAATACACATACATACCTCTAAGGGTGTCGAATCTCCATTCATTTCATACGGGAAATCCTGTCCACTTATTGCCAGGTCAGTCAGGTTTGGCATGCAACACAAAGCTTCTGTTATCTGATGTGAAGAGGCTGGCGGTGGCCAGCTAAGACATGCAAGCTTGAGAGTTTGGACCTACATGTACACAAACAGTGATCCATACAATTACATTACCAGAGTACTTGTTTTAATTGAATGACCACAAATATAACTAGGTGCCCAGATATACATTCATGTGTATGGCTATGGTCAGGTGACAAAAGCTCCGGGCTATATTTAGTCAAATATATAGGATTTGGATAAGGGCTGCAAATAGGTTTGAGCTTAGGTTTAGTGATAGGTATACTGTTTGGTGTAGGGATAAAGTTAAGAATTCGGTAAGTGCAGGATAGTATTAAATCACATAAATATTGTTCATGGAGCTTGTGTCGAACAGGAGGACCGACAATTACAGCCGGGGTGCATTTATTTATTACATACTACATAATGGTGCATTCTAAGGAATATATCCTACCAGGTACCCACCTCCTTACACTTAGGTTGAGAATGGCAAATGTAGATTAATATCATGCCAAACAACATTAGTGCTACGTACGGCAAGTTGTTGAACCCCATACCTCATGGTTCACTGTCCAAAGACTTATCCATAAGACCACACACACCTCTACATGAATCTTGGTTAATGCCCATTATTTTAGAACGTATATTATTCATTGATTTAATTTCCTAAATATTAGAGCTGTATTTGTGTTTGGAGAATCAAATACACGAGGAAGGAACCGTCGCTTTATCTATTATTCAGACACAATTTTGTACAATGCCTAAATGCCTTATAATACGTTCGTGACTAAAAGTATGCATAATATATGAATGTTTATGTAGAGTCTGAACGTGAAGATGATCTTAAATTAATTGAACAATGATCAAGATCTCACTACTTGTTTAGTGAGTATTTAATCTGAGGTACACTTTGATACTGCTTTCAGACCCATGATGACATCATTAAAACCCTATGAATCGCTTTGAACTTGTAAATATAAAAATTACAAACAAAAAATATTTGTATCTACTAATCTGTAGAGTACTTCAGTGATCTATTTATACTGAAATTGTATTACTGAATAAGTAGCAACATAACACTCTCTTTTCCCTTATAATGCTTACCTAAACACTCTCTTTTCCCTTATGATGCTTACCTAAACACAGTCAGTTAGTCTTCATCAAAAATGCAAATTACCTTTTCTAAGACAAACCTTTAAAAGTGAAGTTATTTTGCAGAACATTATATTTTTAACTCAAGCTATATAATTATGTATCACACTGCACATGATGAACCATCTTTATAATACTGTTCCTTTGTCTGCGAAGACTATTATATATTTTCATATAAAACATTACACACGGGTCACAAATCGAAGAAAAAAATATTGACTGTTGCTAAAATATCATAACTCCTTAAACTCATTTCCTTTCCTACATGTGTCCATTCATTCATGATGGAATGGATATCGAGTACAAACACACATACATACCTTTAATGTTGACGCCTTTGCATTCAGTGTAGAATAGAACTCCTCGTAAAAACCCTTTACACTTAGTCTCAGTTCAGTCAGGTTTGGCATGGAACATAAAGCACTTCCTAGGTAATGTGAAGAGGCTGAAGTTTCGATATCAAGACTTGACATCTTTAGAGTATGGACCTACATGTACACAAACAGTGATCCATACAAGTACATTACCAGAGTACGCGTTCATATGAATCACTATATACAAAACTTGGTGCTGAGGTATACATGTATATCTATGGCTATGCTCAGGTGACAAATGCTCTAGGCTTTATTTAGTCAAATATATAGGAATTAGATGAGGGCCGAAATAGGGTTGAGCTTAGGTTTAGTGGTAGGTATACTTTTTGGTGCAGGGATGAAGTTACAAATTTGGTTAGTGCAGGATAGTAAGCAGAGGAAATTTGTTGACGTAGCATGTGCCTTACAACAGGAGGACTGATATTTATAGCCATAGTGCATTTAATCTCTACAATATATAGTGATGCATTCAAGAAATGTATCCTACTAGGAACCCACTTACAAAACATAGGTCAAGTATAGCAAATGTAGATTAATGTCTTGCCAAACAGCACTAGTGCTACTTATGAAAGGGATTTGAACCCATACCTCATGGTTCACTGTCCAGAGACTTATCCACTGGACCACAAACACCTCTACATTAACAATAGTCGTTAGAATGTACATGTATATTATGCATATGATTAATTTTAATCAATAGAGCTATATAGAAGTTTGGAAAATTGAATAAACAATGAAGGAACTATCGCTTTGTCGATTATTTAGACACATTTTTGACATTGCCCTAATGCTATATAATACATTAATGACTAAAAGTATGCATTATACATGAATGTAAATTTAGAGTCTGTACATGTAGCTTTGCTTAAAAGAACACTGTAATCTAGATCTCCATCCTCGTTTAGTAAAGTAATGACTCGAAAGTATACTTTGATACTGCTTTCAAACCCATTGTGACATTTCAATACCTTATTAATTGCTTTGAAATTAAAATTGCTATATTAATTAAAAACAATATTTGTATCCACTTGTCTGAAGACCAGCGCTTTTTCGACCGGGGTGCCGTAAGATCTCTCTAGGGTTGCTAGGAAAGAATGTGTGTAACATCATAATATTATTTGGAATAATGTCGACTTTGTGAAAAACTAAATGTTAGAAATTGCTAGAGAATGTAATTTCACGGGGAAATAGCATTTTAAAGATTGTTTTATATTTCTTCCACGATCGGTTCGCTTGCTCTCACCATCTAGAAACAAATGGGATGATTAGGGACAACTAATTGCCCAAATATTCTCATATCCATGTTTATTTGGCGGCAGGGTGCCTACATATATTATTTTATTTATTTGCTACGGTGTTCATTACAAAATAATTGTTAACATATTGAAGATGTCATGCGTTTTTTTAGTTGGTCGCAAAAAAAGAAGCAATTATGACCGTAGGTGTGTACATGGCCCTTGAAAAGTTTAAGAGTGGCGTACAAGTAATAGCATGTGATGGATTTGGGATTGGGGTGATGCAAATCTTTTTCTCCTAAAAATTGTGCCATAACTGAAAAAATATTGAATTACGTTCCTTGGGAGTACTTGTATAATCTTTCCGCGTATTGAAATAACATTATTGCGCACAAAGAAACCCAACACTCCCCTTCCCCAAAAGTGTTTAATTAAACTCCACTTAAAGGTAATACAAAGTTTTGGTACGGGGTCATGAATTTGGTTCAAATGAACATATTGGAAGCATACGCAATCCTACAATATTCAGTGATCGTTGTCGTGGTCGAAATCGACTCTAAATTTATGGAATTTAAATAATAAACACTTTATGTTGTATAGCTCCCTCTCAAGGTGAAGATATTAATTAAGCTATAAAATAACGATTAGCTATTCCCGTTCGGAAATTATATAGCACAACTACATATTCTGAGATTATTTTCATGGTGGCAGCTACTATTGTACGGCCGTAGGAGCTATTTGAAATTGATCAAAATTTACCGGGAGCACCGGTAAATGTTGATATTCAATTTTTCTCGAAAGCAGAAGTGTTTTAGGGGCTAATATTTCTAGTGCATTTAATACATCCACGGGGGCATCTAAATATATCAAAATTGTAAAGAATCATTATCCACCCATTTTTCAAAACCTGTTGTTGTTGTTGTTTTAGTCTTAATGGCGTGTGTCATTCAATTATGAATATTTACGCCGAATTCAAGTTTTTTTTATAATTTTAAATGGAAGCAGAAAAAAGGAGGAAAAACAAATCGACGCTGTTCAATTTTTCGCAATTTTTCGCAATACCTTGTAATACCTTTAATAATCTCCATCAAAAGCCAAAACACTTTATCTGAAACAAACGTTTAAGGTTAATTCCTTTTGGAGAACATCATATTTTCAACTCAATATTTTCAGACATTAAACAAATCTTTGACTGTAGCTAATGTATCATGGAACCTCAAACTCGTCTCCATAGTTGTATGTGTACATGTATTCATCATGGCATGGACATAGTGTACAAACACACACACATACCTGAAAGGTTGACGCCTTTGCATTTAGTGTAGAACAGAATTCCTCCTCGAGTAGACATCTACTTAGGTACAGGTTAGTCAGGTTTGGCATGGAACAAAGAGCTTCTGCTAGGTGATGTGAAGAGGCTGATGTTGGGCAGTGAATTATCGAAAGCTTGAGAGCTTGGAGCTACACGTATAAAAACAGTGATGCATACAAGTTCATTACCAGAGTACACGTTCATATTGAATCACTTTATACACAACTTGGTGGTCAGGTATGTGTGTATGTGTATGGCTATGCTCATGTGACAAATGCTCTGGGCTTTATTTAGTCAAATATATATGAATTATATAAAGGCTGCAAATAGGTTTAAGCTTAGGTTTAGTGATAGGTATACTTTTTGGTGCAGGGATAAAATTAATAATTTGGTTAGTGCAGGATTGTAAGCAGAGAAAAAATGTTGACGTTGGATATACCCGGAGCAACAGGGGACTGACAATTACACCCACAGTGCATTTAATCTCTACAATATATAGTGATGCATTCAAGGGATATATCCTACTAGGATAACCCAAATATCAATCTATTTGACAGCTACGTGCTCAAATATATTTGATATCTTTCGTTCGTTTTTCACGCTCTAAACATTTAGAAATGGGATAACTAAAGGCAAAGAAATGCCCAAATATTCTCGTATTCATGTTTATTTGGTGGCGGGGTGCCTACATATATTATTTTATATATTCTCTAGTGTGTTAATTACAAAATAATTGTTAACATATTGAAGGTGTCACGTATTTTTTTGCTCGCAAAAAAATAGAAACAATTATGACCGTAGGTGCATGACAACGTTCCTTTAGAGTACATTAGTAAACTTTCCGCGTACTGAAATAACATTACTGCGTAAGTAGAACCCCAACACTTCCCTTCCCCAAAAGTTTTACATAAATTAAACAACTCCATTTAGTCTCCACCAAAAGCAAAACACTTTATCTGAAACAAACCTTTAAGGTATTTTTCTTTTGGAGAACATCATATTTTCAACTCAAAAATTGCACACATTAAAAAATTGTTGACTGTAGCTAATATATCATTGAACTTTAAACTCCTCTCCGTTGTTATATGTGTACATGTATCAACCATGGCATGGACATAGTGTACAGACACACATGCATACCTGAAAGGTTGACGCCTTTGCATTTAGTGTAGAATAGAATTCCTCCTGGAAATCACCACTTAGGTTCAGGTCAGCCAGGTTTGGCATGGACCAAAAAGCTTCTGCTAGATGATGTGAAGAGGCTGATGTTAGGCCGCGAATCGAAAGCCTAAGAATTTTGACCTACACGTATACAAACAGTGGTTCATACAATTTCATTTCCAGAGTATAAGTTCATGTTGAATCAAAACTATATACATAAATGGGTGCTCCGATATACGGTACATGTATGCATGTATACGGCTATATATGCTCAGGCGACATGGGCTTTATTTAGTCATATATATATTGGATTTGGATGAGAGCTGCAAATAGACTTGAGCTTAGATTTAGTGTTAGATTAAGTGTTAGGGTAAGGTACAGTTTTTGATGTAGAGTTTAATTAATTAGTTCAGGATTCGGTTAGTAAATATTGACTGCATGTTGCTACAATACCATAACTCCTTAAATTCATATCCACTGCTACATTTGTATATGAATTCATCATGGCATGGATATAGAGTACAAGCACACATACATACATGTAAGGTTGATGCCTTTGCATTCAGTGTAGAATAGAACCCCTCCTCGTACTCCCCCTCACCTAGTTTCAGTTCAGTCAGGTTTGGCATGGAACACAAAGCACTTACTAGGTAATGTGAAGAGGCTGATGATAGACACTTAACACTATGAAGCTGGAGAGTTGTAACCTACATGTATACAAACAGTGATTCATACAAGCACATTACAAGAGTACATGTTTTTAGTGAAGGACTGGAAATTTATAACTGGGTGCTTTGATATACATGTATGTGTAGGGCTATGCTCAGTTGACAAATGCTCTGGGCTTTTCTTAGTCATATATATATATAGGATTTGAGCTTAGGTTTAGTGTTACAGTTAGGTATAGATCTAGGTGCAGGGTTAAGTTCAGGGTAGTAGGCGCAGAAAACATTGTCAACAGAGCATACATAGAAAAACAACAATAGGACTGACTTTCAATAAAGCGGTAGTTCATTTCATTAATGCATATTTATCACAGTAATTGCATCTATCCAAAATATTCATCAACAAAAACAAACACAGGATGCTGAGTACAACCCAGCTTGTCTTCAACATAACTATAATGTGAACTTGCCAAATGGATTTTCAACTCCATTCATTTACATATACTTCTGGATCTTCATGTATGTTCCTCTTTATATAACTTTTGTTAACTGTCATCATGTGATGAGGCTGGTGTTGGACATTCGACATCATGAAGACTGGTAGTCTGATCTGTACAGAAAGTGAATCACTGAAATAGGTTTAACACTGACAACTTGAGGGGAAGGGATGGAAGCGTGTAAACATGTAGCCAGGGACCGGATCGCCAAAAGGATCTTGTTTGGGCTAGTAGATTATTTCGCTCAGAATAGTTTCCCCAATATTGATCGTTTGTTTACTTTTAAAAGTTAAATCAGACACCGAGAATGTTTATTTGTTATATGTTTGAAAATACTCTATAATTTTGTGTGTACATTATAGTTAGTAAGATAAAAAGTGGATAAATATGTAACGCCTCGGTCAAGAGTCAGGGATGGATAATAGGAGATGACCATAATGAAGATGTCAGTAATATAAAGATCACGAAGTCCCGACCGTAGAAGGGGATTGCAGTGATTTTACTGTACTTCCGAGGTATGTGAATTTATAATCACATGTGATGAAGTATCAGCTTCCAAATTGTGAAGTTACTGGAGCCTTAAGGTTGAAGGTTAAAAGTTTGCTGCACTATGAATGGCTAACAGTGATAATGTATTGTTCATGCAATGCAAAATTGATGTACACAGATAAATAATTGTGCTCCATGAGTGTGAGTTCTCTCACGTGTATCGAAAGTTTTACTCTTGGAATAGACACTTAAATATTGTATAATGAGATGTAATATAGCAGTAGATTATAAAGGGAATTCTGTCATAATATGAGAGGTATCTCTCATATTGTTTAAGTGATTTTAGTACATGTATTGTAGTGTGAAATGTTAAAGTTGATACTCTAAGACAATCCCAAATACTGAGATAATTACATAAATAGAAAGCTTTTAACCCCCATAATAACACCAAATGGTGTCCGCCCGACAAAACAAGTTTAGAATAATGAATTTATTCGAGTAAACTCTACCAAAATATCTAAGTCTGAAGCCCGGAAGTGCACGTAGAGTCGGGCCTCTACCCGTGACGTCACGAACGGGAGTCATGGGCTCAGTGAGAGTGAATGGCAGTGATATCCCTACGTAAATGCTACCCTGTCAGAGCTTAGATTTGTTGTTGTTAAGGAGTATATTTGATGGATTTTCTGTTTTCATTTGAATGAAGAATAACGAAGCAACATTTTCCAGTCGCTGATTTCTTTTTATATCCTCATATTCACCTATTTGGTAGAGATTTAAGACGAGTTTACTGCTTAGGAATTAAAGTTTGATCGTGCACTTATGAATAGGAGGATGCATTATATTGTCATCAGATGTACATGAGCAGTTTTGTAAAACGAATAGGTCTAGAACTATGACAGTACTTATCATAGATGTGTGTGACTGCCTCAAAAAAGGATACAGTACCAGTTAAACATTTTATGTTGTAAAATATCAAACTTGAACGAGATCATGCAAGCGCGCTTCCTCTATAATATTTTGGCGAGTGATGCGGCTCTTGCATGAACGTTCGTGGAGCGAGCAGAATCGGGAGGTAAGACCAAGCCGCTGCTCTAGGCGCTGCTTGCTTGTGATGGAACGTACGTGCGCTAGTTATATGTTTATCGGCAATTGCAAGAGAATGAAAGCGACGTTGCCAGCTAAGAAAAACAACTAACAAAGACTTGCTCCTGACTACCGGTGTCAGAATTGGTAGATGAAGGATGTGCAGGGCCAAGGAAGGCGAAAGACGGGAAAAAGGAAGAAGAAACCATCGGGAGATCGCTGTAGTGTATGGTAATGAACTGTGCATGGGTAGACAGCTACTGTTCACTCCGTGCCTGGGCCGATTTCAACACCAAAACAAAAATTACATGGTGAAAATATCGACTAATAGCACATCGTTGGCATGTATATGTCATAATTTTTAAAAGGGGAATTGATATTAATACTATGAAGTACTAGGGGAAGGTAAAGAATTGTACATAGAATTATGATTTATTAGACTTTTCAGCCTTTGAAACAAAAATATGCAGAAAATCGTATCACTCTGCACATGTTTGCTATGGAACATCCGGGTACGTGAATATACTCTCTCCCGGACGTGAGGTCATAAATAGTAGACCAGCGTCGTGACTGATTTTCTATGCAAAGAGAGGCGGATATTTTAGACATTTCAATTGAGGATTTCGAGTAGACAGAATTTTTTTGTGATATACTAAGTAATTGAAAAACTTAAAAATAACATATACTTGCCGTAGGTAACAAATTAAGGGACATTTATTTGCTTAGAGTATCAACTTTAATTAGTTATTTAGTTACATGGCGTATGGTGAAGCATATTGTTGAAAGTTACCTAGCATGACATTGTTTCATAGTTTGTTTACATAGTGGATGATGAATTTTATGTGTGATTAATGAATAATTATCATTCGCTTTGATAAGGACTAAGGCAGTATTGATCAGTCCGTATGAAGATAAATACCTGTGTAAGATTTATGTATGGAACTGTAGGATTTTTAAGCAATGATAAATGCCTGTCTTAAAATGTGAAGGTGGCCCATTGACTTTGAGTAGTGCCCCCTTTCCTTTTTAATAAATAGCCCTTTCCCCTTGTTATTAGTGCCCTTTTTCACCTGTGATGAGTGGGCTATTTAGGTGCAAAATGGGCCCCTTTTACGTCTGTTAAGTGAGTCTTTTTACTCACAAACGTACCCTTTAACCTTTATAATATATGGCCTTTTCCCTTGTGGTAAGTACCCCTTATCCTTTTTTAATAAGTGCCATGAGTACAAAGAATACATACATTTTAGGGCCTATTATAACGATGAAAATGCTTAAAAATTGACTAACTCGTAGTAGAAATATGATTTAGAATGGGGTATAAAGTAAAATAGAAAATGTAACATTGTGTGACGATTATATAGAGTAAAGCACTACGAAATGAACCTGATAAAGAGAAGTAGCCAAAAATATTAGTGTTGTGAATGTTTATTTAAAGTGTAAAAATGCTAAGAAGATTTGCCCTTGTCATTCAGTTGGTAAAAACTGGAAGTACGAGTAATGTTTTCTTAGTTTTTCTTCCAAATTTGATAGCGTCATGTAGTGGCCAATTCAAGTAAATCCAAAAGACAATATATTGACTGCTGATGGGCATCATAATCGATTGATATCCAGTACATCCTGGGTTTTGTTGTGATTCCCTTTGAGTATAAAAGGAGGCAAAGAGGTATAGTTAAGAAGTATCGAATTCGTAAAATCAAAATGGAATAGCAGCCTTCATATATATATATATACAGATGGTTCAAAATCCCCATCAGGCACAGCAGCTAGTTGCGTCCTCTTTTGTTCCACATTTCTCAATAAGGTAAGCTAAGCGTCTCACCCCTATAAACCTTCACCCTCCCATTTTATTATGGAGCACAAGGGGGAAACCCTTCCCGGTAGCACTACACATGCAGTGTGAGGGAAGGACCAACTTGTGAGGATCAAGGTAAACGTCCTGGTCTACCTTCAAGCTGGTAGGGGTTGTGAGCCATCTGACTTGTTCAGTTGGTGGCGGACAGACAATGATGGCTAGGAGACGAGTGTCTCATCTGCCTAGTGTAACTTTATGAGTGTGTTAGGATTCAACCTTTCCCCTCAATGCTACCCGCTTATTTGTTATGTAGATTACAGCATTGGGTTGAATGCATTGCGTAGTTAGGCTCCACTGCACTCTACATACATGCACATGTAGCTCCAACAGGTGGTGCATATCTATAGTGGGTGGGTTGAATGCATTGGGTAGTTAGGCTCCACTGCACTCTACATACATTGTAGCTCCAACAGGTGATGCATAGCTATAGTGGGTGGGTTGCCTTACTTTGCAGTGTAGTGTCACTATCTGCACACAAGTCATACAGGCAGGACCTATGGGTTGGAGGTGGATGAAAGTTGTTTCATAGGACCTATGGGTTGGAGGAGAATGAAAGTTGTTTCATAGCATTTTGCGCTGCAAGTCCAATTTCCATAGAGAGTCACGATCACCAGAACCGACATTGAGGCCTGCCCCGATTTTCTGCATTTCAGTCAACCAGTCAAACTATGGTGTTCCGGCTAGGACGTACAGAGCAAGTCCGGTATCCAAGTTCATGCCACAATGGGTGGATCTCTACCTGTAACGACTAAGGAGAGATGAAGGTGCCATTACGGATGGAGCAAACCCTTCGTTACACGTTACACGGGACAAGTTCCAGCAACAGTAACAACTATGGTTTCTTTGTTCCCATGAACAATATTTTATTATCACATCTTGAGTGATTGCATCACTAAAGTGGGTTATTTTATTTATATTTCCAGACGTACGATAAACTTACGACCATTTTCAGTGACGATACTCTGTACAAATGTGCTACTTCATGACAGCTTAGAATACAACCTCAGGGTTGAGTTCAATATATATTTTATATCTTTATATGCATTTCTATTGTGACAAGAAGTAAAGTAATAAAGATAAGAAGAAGATGATATCCTTTGATACACTTTAACAGAATTTGAATTCGTTATTTATTGTGTAAATTTCCCTGTGAGACGATAAGAGAGTTAACTAGATCACGAATTAAAGTCACCTGAGTTTACCCAGTTGTGACATTTGGGGGCTCGTCCGGGAGACGAAACTGGTGACCTCTCGCAGGAATATTAGGTTTTCTTAGTGTTTTGAACTGATTGTATATTATAAAACATGTAAAAGGAAACCGCATACATTTTAGAGCGTTAACTATCTCATGTACATTATTGACCATTTCACTTTTGTGTCTCATTGTTATCTTTATATGAACTAGGAATATTTTGCGATTCTGTAATACAGAACAGGAGTCGGTGGCAAGTATTCAAATCGGCAGAACGTGTTCTTGATTCTCTCTGGTAAGTGACAATTTAGCAATTTGCGCATTTAGAGCGACTTTGGGAAGGGGTTAGTTACCCAGATAGATTCACCACCTATCAATACCATAGTCCCGCTTTATTGTTAGGTTGGGTTATCAGTATGGAGGTCATTGATGAAAAGTTGATTAACTTAGGTAAGGAACTAGGTTTAGTTGGTGAGACCTTGTTGGAGTTCATTAAAGAAAGAGAACAACAGGCACGTGATGAAAGAGCAGCTGTAAGGGAAGATAAGAAACAAGAATTTGCTTTGAAGCAACTAGAGGGGAATATTTTAGATAAACAGATATCCTTAGAACAGGCCAAAAGGGGAAATGAATCTCAGTCAGGAGATACCAGTCGCGGACACCATAGTTTGACAAGAATCCCAAAGTTACCTCACTTTGATGAAAGTAGAGACAACATGGATGCTTATTTAGAGCGTTTTGAGAGATACGCTAGTAGTCAGAGATGGCAAACAGATTGTTGGGCCATTAATTTAGGTGCACTTCTACAGGGAAAGGCGTTGGAAGTCTACAGTAGGTTGGCACCAGATGAAGCTGAGAATTACTCCAAGCTTAAGGACGCCCTCCTTCGCAGATACCAGATGTCAGCAGATGACTTCCGGAAGAAGTTCTACAAAGCAACGCCAGAGACGGGAGTGTATGCTGGTCAATTTGTTGCTAGGTTAGAACACTACTTCGAAAGATGGTTGGATCTTACGGAGACAGACAAATCTTATCAAGGATTGAAAGATTTGATTATTAGACAGCAGTTTCTTGAACAGATGAGTCCAGGGCTGGCTATCTATTTGAGAGAGCGTACGCTCAAGACTACTAGGGAGATGACTGACGCTGCTCAGATTTATATCTCAGCACATGGTGGTCATTTCAAGGGTCCAAGACAGGACAACAAAGTAATGACATCCAACAGGTCAGAGAAAAAGAGTGAAGCTTTTCACAGAGAAAAGCCCTTTCACAGAGAGAAGCCCACCAATCGGAAGGCGATTGGGCCGTGTTATTTGTGTGACCAAATGGGTCATCTTGCAAGAAATTGTACAGTAACTTCTAAGTCAAAACCTCAAAAGGTTGGAAGTTTTGTAGCTATGGGTTTAAAATCCCATAATCCTAAGAAGTCATCAGGTAAGGACAAGTCTCAAACAAATCATGAAAAAGTTGATGAGGTGAACAGACTCTTATCTTTTGAATGTCCAACATGTTTCTTCTTCTACAACACAGGTCGAGAGTGTTGGGATGTCAAGGAAACAGAGGAGGAAGAAAGTACTGGAAATGTGTGCGGCTTGTACAGGTAAGTTGCGTGCACTAATGCCAGTTAAGGATGGAATTGTTAATTCTCAAACAGTTTCAGTTCTTAGAGACACAGGTTGTTCTTGTGTAGTGATTCGTAGGAGCCTAGCCGCCAAGGATCAGATGACAGGAAAACACAGGCAGTGTATTCTCATCGATGGCAGTGTGCGTTGGTATCCTACTGCTAAGGTACATGTTGACAGTCCTTTTTATGTGGGCTGTGTTGTAGCTTTGTGTATGAAATCACCAGTGTTTGATGTGATTCTAGGGAACATCCAAAATGTTCTCCCACCCAATGCTCCGAATCTGAACTGGGGTCGTCTACTTCAGACCATGATGATCAAGGTAAGAATTTATCTGAGGTAGGGATGGCAGTTGAGACGAGATCCCAGGTTAAAGTTAGTAAACGGAAACAGACTCCACTGAAGGTAATGTCTCCTATCCCAGAAGTTTCTCCTGATGATATTAGGAAAGCGCAGTTAGCAGACCCTACGCTGAAGAAGGCGAGAGAGCTCGCGGAGTCTGGGAAAGACAGCGAAGAAGGTAAGAGAAATACTTCTTTTCTAATGCAAGATGGTTTCCTGCATAGAGCATACCAACCAAGCAGCGTTTTGGATGGAAACCAGGTTGTACAGCTTGTTGTGCCTCAGCCATATCGCAAGGCTGTTATGACATTGGCACATGAAGGAATCATGGGAGGGCATCAAGGTGTCAAGAAGACGTCAGATAAGATTATGTTGAGTTTCTTTTGGCCAGGTTTACAAGCAGATGTGAGCAGATTTTGTCAGTCTTGTGACATATGCCAAAGGACCATTAGCAAGGGCAGGGTCCCTCGAGTTCCTCTAGGTAAGATGCCTATTATTGATGTCCCATTTAGGAGGATTGCTGTTGATTTGATAGGGCCAATCCAGCCTATCACAGCCCGGAAGAATAGATATATTCTTACCATAGTTGATTGTGCTACAAGGTACCCAGAGGCGGTAGCCTTGCCCAACATAGAGACGACGACTGTTGCAGAGGCACTTGTTCAGATTTTCTCCAGGGTTGGTGTACCACAGGAGATTTTGTCGGATCAGGGTACCCAGTTTACCTCTGATCTTATGAGAAGCATTGGGAGGTTACTGTCTATCAAGCAGATGACCACGACCCCATATCATCCTGCTTGTAACGGTCTTGTTGAGCGGTTTAATGGTACATTGAAGAAGATCCTACGTCGAACTTGTGCAGATCGTCCTACTGATTGGGATAGGTATCTAGTTCCTATTTTGTTTGCTTACAGGGAGGCTCCACAAGCCTCGATGGGATTCTCACCATTTGAGCTCCTGTATGGTCGCACGGTAAGAGGACCATTGATGATTCTCAAGGAACTTTGGACGGGTAAGCAGCAAAATGAAGACCTGAAATCAACCTACCAGTATGTAATCGAGCTGAGAGAGCGGCTAGAATCGACGCTAGAAATAGCACAGCAAGAGCTGAGGAAGTCGATGGTAAGAAGCTCCAAGTACTACAACTCGAAAAGTAGGGAGATGAAGTTTCAGGTGGGTGATCAAGTCTTGTTGTTACTACCCACTGAGAACAATAAGTTGTTAGTACAGTGGAAAGGTCCTTTCACTGTTGTTCACAAGCTCAGTGATCAGGACTACAGGCTAGACATCAATGGGAAGCTTAAAACTTTCCATACCAATCTGTTGAAACGCTACATCAGCAGAGATGAAGACGGTGAGCGTGAAGACTCTTCGACTGGCAGTAGAAATCATGAGGTCAGCGCTCACGCTACAGTCGTCACAGAGGATGAGGATGACGGTAGCCCGGAGTTAGAGAAACCGAAGTCTATCGGTATTCAACTCCCACCGCTAGAAGCAACAGAGACAATAGAAGATGTTTCGATATGCTTGAACTTAACTGCGGAGCAGAAGAGTGAGGTAACATCTGTGTTACATAGTTACAGGGAAGTCCTCACTGATCTTCCAGGAGAGTGTAAGATAGGCTCTCATTCGATCAAGCTGACTACAGATGAACCTGTACGTCAGAGACCGTACCCGACCCCTCATGCTCGGAGGAACACAATTGAAGAAGAAGTCAAGAAGATGCTTGATATGGGAGTTATAGAGCAATCTGATTCTCCTTATTCCTCACCAATTGTGTTAGTGAAGAAACCTGATGGGACGAACCGATTCTGTATTGACTTTCGTCGATTGAATCGTGTGACGGTGTTCGATGCAGAACCCATTCCCAACAGTGATGAAATATTCGCCAGTTTATCGGGATCCAAGTATTTCTCCAAAGTAGATCTGTCGAAAGGGTATTGGCAAATCTTCTTATCTGAAGATGCTAAAGAGAAGACCGCTTTCCGTAGTCCAAGCGGATTGTACCAATTCCGGAGGATGCCGTTCGGCCTTGTCAATGCGCCGGCAACATTTAGCCGGGTCACGAGGTCATTACTTCGAGGGATGTCCGGTGTCCACAATTACTTGGATGACATCCTAATTCACACTAGAACATGGGTGGAGCACCTCCGTGTTCTGAGAGAAGTCTTCGAGAGACTGCATGCAGCTGGCTTAACTGCACGACCGAGTAAGTGTCAAATAGGCTGTCGCCAGATTGAATTTCTGGGACACATTGTGAGAGAGGACAAGCTTCAACCGATGCAAGATAAGGTGGAGAGGATCCGACATGCTCCACCACCAGAGACGAAGAAGCAGATGCGTTCATTCATTGGGACGATAAACTACTATCGGAAGTTTATTCCTGACTTTGCGTCGATCGCAACCCCTCTGACTGACAAGACGAAAGGTCGTCAACCAAACAAGCTCACGTGGAGTGTAGAAGACAAGAAAGCATTTCAGCAGTTGAAAGACTGTTTGTCTACAGCCCCAGTCCTTTGTTTAGCAGACGTTGCTAAGCCATTCATCATCCGGACTGATGCCTCAGCAACGGGTATTGGAGCCATTCTCCTTCAAGAGAAAGAAGAAGGAAAATGCCCCGTTGCGTATGCCAGCAGAAAACTACTTCCTCGGGAGCAAGCTTACTCAGCAATTGAACGAGAGTGTCTCGCGATTGTATGGGGAATTAGTAAGTTTCAGGTATATCTAGACGGACGAGAGTTTATACTGGAGACTGATCACAAGCCTCTTGTCTACCTCAACCAGTCTAAGTCTATCAATAGCCGAATCATGAGGTGGGCTTTAGCTCTACAACCATATAGGTTCCACATCGAGGCCATACCAGGTTCAGAAAATGTTGGCGCTGATTTTCTCAGCCGAGCAGTCTAAGGTTTCGGGCTGTCCAACTATGGTGTGTGCGTTATTTTCTTTAAGGGGATAAGCAAGTTAGCTTAGAATTAATTTTTTCAGTCTAGATTTTCGGGGATAGATTGAAATATAGTGTAAATATGTAATATTTTCTTAAGGTGGGGGTAGTGTTAGGATTCAACCTTTCCCCTCAATGCTACCCGCTTATTTGTTATGTAGATTACAGCATTGGGTTGAATGCATTGCGTAGTTAGGCTCCACTGCACTCTACATACATGCACATGTAGCTCCAACAGGTGGTGCATATCTATAGTGGGTGGGTTGAATGCATTGGGTAGTTAGGCTCCACTGCACTCTACATACATTGTAGCTCCAACAGGTGATGCATAGCTATAGTGGGTGGGTTGCCTTACTTTGCAGTGTAGTGTCACTATCTGCACACAAGTCATACAGGCAGGACCTATGGGTTGGAGGTGGATGAAAGTTGTTTCATAGGACCTATGGGTTGGAGGAGAATGAAAGTTGCTTCATAGCATTTTGCGCTGCAAGTCCAATTTCCATAGAGAGTCACGATCACCAGAACCGACATTGAGGCCTGCCCCGATTTTCTGCATTTCAGTCAACCAGTCAAACTATGGTGTTCCGGCTAGGACGTACAGAGCAAGTCCGGTATCCAAGTTCATGCCACAATGGGTGGATCTCTACCTGTAACGACTAAGGAGAGATGAAAGTGCCATTACGGATGGAGCAAACCCTTCGTTACACGTTACACGGGACAAGTTCCAGCAACAGTAACAACTATGGTTTCTTTGTTCCCATGAACAATATTTTATTATCACATCTTGAGTGATTGCATCACTAAAGTGGGTTATTTTATTTATATTTCCAGACGTACGATAAACTTACGACCATTTTCAGTGACGATACTCTGTACAAATGTGCTACTTCATGACAGCTTAGAATACAACCTCAGGGTTGAGTTCAATATATATTTTATATCTTTATATGCATTTCTATTGTGACAAGAAGTAAAGTAATAAAGATAAGAAGAAGATGATATCCTTTGATACACTTTAACAGAATTTGAATTCGTTATTTATTGTGTAAATTTCCCTGTGAGACGATAAGAGAGTTAACTAGATCACGAATTAAAGTCACCTGAGTTTACCCAGTTGTGACATGAGTGAAACTGTATGAATGATGGAAAGCCCAAATAAAACCAGGTTTAAAGCCCCTGATAACATTAACCAGCCATTTCGACCGATGGGCCTGCAAACTGCAGTGCATAATGATGCATCATCTCCAAACCCAATTGGAAGAGACCATGTTGATAAACCAAAAGAGAAAATGGCACTACTGACAGCAAAAAAAATGATTGGTATTGGCACATGGAATGTGCGGACTTTAAATCAAGATGGAAAACTAGACATTCTACTGAACCAACTTGAGAATTCAAGTGGGAAGTTGTTGGAGTCTCAGAGACTCACTGGAAACAATCTGGAGATTTCACCGAAGGAGGATACAAAGTACTGTGTGCTAGCGAGGAAGATGTACACAGGAGAGGTGTCAATCTGATCCTCAACAAGCAAGCACAAAAGGCACTCCTGGGATATAACACCATATCTCCTAGACTGATCTCAGCCACATTCCAAACACAGACTGGAGCATTAACATTAATCCAGGTGTATGCAACGAACATGGCAGAGAGAGGAAATGATGGACACATTTTATGACCAGCTCCAACAAATAATAGATGACACTCGAAACAAGGACATACTGAAAGTGCAAGGTGATTTAAATGCAAAAGCAGGGAGAGACTGGGACACTTGGAAGAATGTCATAGGACATCATGGATACGGATAAATGAACAACAGAGGAGAACAAGTTTTGAACTATTGCATGGCTAACAACCTAGCTATCGCAAATACCATGTTTAAACAGAAGACGGCAAGTCGTGAATGGACATGGGAGGCACCAGATGGGAGGACCAAAAACAAGATAGACTTAATCATGGTGAACAACAATTGAAACCAAGCGTCCAATGCGCTAGAAGTTTTCCAAGTGCTGATGTGGCCTCAGATCACCAACTGGCTATCTGCAATTTCAAGCTACGATTCAAAACTAAGCCCAAACAGAACAAAATGAAGAGATATGATGTGTCAAAACTGAAAGATGAAACTATATCAAAAAACGCAGCAAAAGTAAACAAGCCAAACAAGATGACCCTTCACTGAAACTAAGGTACAGCTTTCTGAATAGAGAGATAAAGAGGAAGACTAGGGGCTATAAAGATGCGTGGCTCCAGGACCTTTGTAGTAGAGTAGAAAATGCACACTGAGGTCTACGCAACAATTAAGAAAATCACCAAATCAGCATCAAAGAGAATGCAATCAGTTAAGATTAAGACAGGGAGAACTCTAACAAGGGTTGCCTTACTTTGCAGTGTAGTGTCACTATCTGCACACAAGTCATACAGGCAGGACCTATGGGTTGGAGGTGGATGAAAGTTGTTTCATAGGACCTATGGGTTGGAGGAGAATGAAAGTTGTTTCATAGCATATTGCGCTGCAAGTCCAATTTCCATAGAGAGTCACGATCACCAGAACCGAAATTGAGGCCTGCCCCGATTTTCTGCATTTCAGTCAACCAGTCAAACTATGGTGTTCCGGCTAGGACGTACAGAGCAAGTCCGGTATCCAAGTTCATGCCACAATGGGTGGATCTCTACCTGTAACGACTAAGGAGAGATGAAGGTGCCATTACGGATGGAGCAAACCCTTCGTTACACGTTACACGGGACAAGTTCCAGCAACAGTAACAACTATGGTTTCTTTGTTCCCATGAACAATATTTTATTATCACATCTTGAGTGATTGCATCACTAAAGTGGGTTATTTTATTTATATTTCCAGACGTACGATAAACTTACGACCATTTTCAGTGACGATACTCTGTACAAATGTGCTACTTCATGACAGCTTAGAATACAACCTCAGGGTTGAGTTCAATATATATTTTATATCTTTATATGCATTTCTATTGTGACAAGAAGTAAAGTAATAAAGATAAGAAGAAGATGATATCCTTTGATACACTTTAACAGAATTTGAATTCGTTATTTATTGTGTAAATTTCCCTGTGAGACGATAAGAGAGTTAACTAGATCACGAATTAAAGTCACCTGAGTTTACCCAGTTGCGACATGAGTGAAACTGTATGAATGATGGAAAGCCCAAATAAAACCAGGTTTAAAGCCCCTGATAACATTAACCAGCCATTTCGACCGATGGGCCTGCAAACTGCAGTGCATAATGATGCATCATCTCCAAACCCAATTGGAAGAGATCATGTTGATAAACCAAAAGAGAAAATGGCACTACTGACAGCAAAAAAAATGATTGGTATTGGCACATGGAATGTGCGGACTTTAAATCAAGATGGAAAACTAGACATTCTACTGAACCAACTTGAGAATTCAAGTGGGAAGTTGTTGGAGTCTCAGAGACTCACTGGAAACAATCTGGAGATTTCACCGAAGGAGGATACAAAGTACTGTGTGCTAGCGAGGAAGATGTACACAGGAGAGGTGTCAATCTGATCCTCAACAAGCAAGCACAAAAGGCACTCCTGGGATATAACACCATATCTCCTAGACCGATCTCAGCCACATTCCAAACACAGACTGGAGCATTAACATTAATCCAGGTGTATGCACCGAACATGGCAGAGAGAGGAAATGATGGACACATTTTATGACCAGCTGCAACAAATAATAGATGACACTCGAAACAAGGACATACTGAAAGTGCAAGGTGATTTAAATGCAAAAGCAGGGAGAGACTGGGACACTTGGAAGAATGTCATAGGACATCATGGATACGGATAAATGAACAACAGAGGAGAACAAGTTTTGAACTATTGCATGGCTAACAACCTAGCTATCGCAAATACCATGTTTAAACAGAAGACGGCAAGTCGTGAATGGACATGGGAGGCACCAGATGGGAGGACCAAAAACAAGATAGACTTAATCATGGTGAACAACAATTGAAACCAAGCGTCCAATGCGCTAGAAGTTTTCCAAGTGCTGATGTGGCCTCAGATCACCAACTGGCTATCTGCAATTTCAAGCTACGATTCAAAACTAAACCCAAACAGAACAAAATGAAGAGATATGATGTGTCAAAACTGAAAGATGAAACTATATCAAAAAACGCAGCAAAAGTAAACAAGCCAAACAAGATGACCCTTCACTGAAACTAAGGTACAGCTTTCTGAATAGAGAGATAAAGAGGAAGACTAGGGGCTATAAAGATGCGTGGCTCCAGGACCTTTGTAGTAGAGTAGGAAATGCACACTGAGGTCTACGCAACAATTAAGAAAATCACCAAATCAGCATCAAAGAGAATGCAATCAGTTAAGATTAAGACAGGGAGAACTCTAACAGAACTATCAGAAGTAAAGAAGAGATGGAAAGAAAACTACGACGAGCTATACAATGAACACAACCCCCAACACGACACAGTAGCAAACAGTCTACCCAACAGCTCTTCAGATGACCCAGAGCCAAACATACTGAAGGAGGAAATTAAAAGTGCAATAAAGAAACTTAGTGAGGGTAAGGCACCAGGTTTTGATTCAGTCACTTCTGAACAAATCAAAGCAGCTGGAGAAAAACGAACAGACATTTTCACTATCTCTGCAACCAAATATGGGAATCTGAGAAATTCCCGGTGGAATGGGGAAGAGCAATCTAAACCTCAATCTATAAGAAGAAAGATAAACTGGACTTTTGGAACTACAGAGGTATCAGTCTGCTGTCCCATGCGGGAAAAGTAGTGACCATAATCCTAAGGAGAATTCTCAAAAGAACGGAAGAAATCTTCTCTGAATCTCAGGCAGGATTCAGACCAGGCAGGGCTACGACAGACCAAATATCCACGCTAAGACAAATAGCTGAAAAATACCTGGAAAAGAACAGAAGCCTGTACTGCTGCTATATCGACTTTCAGAAGGCTTTTGATTCGGTATGACAGAAGGGCCTGTGGAAGGCGATGGGATGTTTTGGCTATCCTAGCAAGCTGATACGACTGCTACAAGCACTGTATGAACAATCCCAGAGTACGGTCAGAGTAAATGGAGAGCTGACAGAGTGGTTCAAGACAACCGTGGGAGTCAGGCAGGGGTTTGCCATCTCCCCATAACTTTTCAATATACTCCTCGAGCTAGTTATGATCATGGCAATGGATGAAGTTCAAATAGGAGCTGAAATTCAAGGAACCTGCATAAACAACCTCATCGCCATCGTCCTAATAGCAGAGACCCCAGATGAATTACAGACACTTGTGGATAAAGTCTACAAGCCAAGCTGTGACCTCGGTCTCAAGGTGAACATAGCAAAGACAGAAGTGCAAGTTATTAACAAAAGGAAGTGCAACCTTAACATTGACATAGCCAACGATGGTAACTTCTTGGACAGACTAAAACAGGTGG
Organism: Strongylocentrotus droebachiensis; assembly: GCA_035222895.1. Taxonomy (NCBI): domain Eukaryota; kingdom Metazoa; phylum Echinodermata; class Echinoidea; order Camarodonta; family Strongylocentrotidae; genus Strongylocentrotus; species Strongylocentrotus droebachiensis. The sequence goes on along the minus strand of JAVYIG010015097.1, from coordinate 7,373 downwards.
AAGATTTTGTGTACCTGGGAGGAAAAAAAGCAGAAAACGGCTCAAGTTCAAGTGACATTATATATAGGATTTTATTGAAATCAAAACATCAAAAACCAAGAGCAAGCAGTCCGAAGACTGACAACTATCTTGGGTACAAAATAACATTTGAATCAAATGTATATAATAAAATAGCAGTAATGAATAAATACATTAGTTACATAAGTTAAAATATCAAATTACTAAACTGTTATCACTAAATATATTGTACAAAGGACATATAAACAATAACAAAAATAAGTATACACCATTAGAGTTACATCACAAGAGGGCTCTCGAGCTGTGCAATAACTAAATCAGGCACAGACCAGAGTTTATTAAAAAGAAAATGCATAAGACTGGGTTTAAACAGATCAACAGTGAAAAGGGGGGAATATGTCAATGTCAGCTAACAAGAAAAAATTAAAAACAAATTAAAGTATTGAGATGGTACAAGTAACATACAATGAAGAAATTCCCAAGAGAGCAAAGAAAGAGAAGAGAGTAAGATAGAGGGAGAGAGAGGGAGAAAATGAGACAGGGGAAGAAGAGAGAGAAGGAAAGAGATAGGAAGAAAGTTAGGGAAATATCAATACCATATGTAGACTCTGTAAAGACAGCCCAAGTATCCAAACATTATAGACACCATTGCAATTCATCTGAAATACATGTAACATACAATAAAGAAAATCCCAAGAGAGCGTAGGAAGAGAAGAGAGTAAGACAGAGGGAGAGAAGGAGGAATTGAGAAAGGGGAAGAGAGAGAGAGAGAAGGAGATAGGAAGAAAGTTAGGGAAATATCAATACGATCTGTAGACTCTGTAAAATCAGCACAAGTATCTAAACATTGTAGACATTATTGCAAGAATTCTTAAATACATGTACATAAAGGAAAAAGAAACATGTGTAATATACCAAAGAAGAATACAAAAAGAAGGAGGAGGAAAAGAGAAGAATTAGAGAAAGAGAGGGGAAAACACAAGAAAGGAAAATAGAAGGTGATAGATTTGCACAAGTTTCATCACGTTGATTACCTTCATTGCCTTTGGTATAAATGAATTTTGGTATCTGGAAGTACGGCAAGCTGGTTGGCAAAGAGGGTCACTGTTTCTTAACTGGCGAAAATTTGGTAAGGAATCCCTACGTTGGGGAAGCATGGAAGCATGTCTGGATTGCAAGAGTGATTTAACAAAATTTATGAACAATTGTTGTCGTCTATCTGCAAGATATGGAATCTGTAAAACGTTAAGGGCGTGAAGGTAATCAACGTAATTATATCCCCAAAATTATAGGGCAAGACCTGTTTTGGACTCGTTCGATCTTGTTCGACTGATTGGCAGTAATATATGTTTACCACACTGGGGAGGCATATTCAACTAACGGTCCAATGTACATACTATAAATATCAACCAAATCCTCTAATGGAGCTTTGTGTTATTTAAGAACACGAAAGATGTAAAAACGTCGCGATGCCTGTTTGACAGCATTCTCGACTTGTCTATCCCATTTCATATCAGACTGTAAGTGAACTCCTAATAACTTAACAAACTCAGTAGACTGAAGGACAGAATTACTGATGCTAACTTCAGGCATAACAATTTGGTTCCGAAGAAAAAAGATATGCAATAGCTTACACTTTTTAGGTTTAGGGGTCATCTGATTATGAACAGAACACTCAGTAATCAAAGATAAATGATCATGCAATCTGGAAGGTTGAGATTTTTGTCTGATTTTAGGGACACTTAAATCATCAACATATTTCCATCTCAGAGGAGCAGAGGTTGAAACATCATTTATCATGATTAAGAAAAGAATGGGACCGAGCCTCGAACCTTGCAGTACTCCACAGTTAACAGGTAGGGGCCCACTAAAGGTAGATCCGAAACGTACACAATGAAATCTGTTCCCCAAGTAGCTGCACAAGAGAAGGATAGTATTTGGATCTGTACCTAACTCAAACAACTTCTCAATCAGCACATTGTGCAGACTGGGGTAACATAACCAGGTTTGTCAAGACATTTCAAGATCGAATCGATCATACTTATTAAGTAATGAGAGGTTGATGATCCTTTCATATTACCAAACTGTTGATTATCAATTGTACTCATAATGTCCTGATATAACCATTTAGTAAGATATGCTTCAAAAACCTTTGCAATGGTAGGGGTGAGTGATAATGGTATTATTTGGTCAACAGTATTACATGGTGTACTCTTAGGGATTGGAACAATATCTGAAACCTTCCAACAATCCGGGAAATTTCCTGTTTCTAAGCATCTATTAAAGATCATAGTCAAAGGACCTGCTATCTAAGGAGCGAATTCAGAGATAAGTCTAGTGGGTAGGTCATAATGGTGTGAGTTTGCACAGCTCACGATACACTTGATAAGCTTCAATGCTGGGAGGAGAATGTGAAGCAGGCAAGAAAGCCGGTAGAGAAGACCTTTCGAGCGGAGGTAACTGACAACAAATCTCTGCGAAATGGTTATTGATAAACCGTGCGATCGACTCTCGTCCAGTAAACATCATTTGCATAAAATCAACAATTGTGTACCGATCGATGCGAAAAAAAGTAAACAAATTTCGAAGACAAATTCTTCATTAATGTGATGAATATCACCAATCAAAGCTACTAAATCGAGTATTTAATAAATTTGCAAGACACTCATGTGTATAAAAAGAGTTATTGATGCACAGAAAATGTGAAATTTAAGGGATAGTTTTGACGAACAAAATCCTTGTGAAATATCTCATTTCATAGTTGCTTGATAGGGTCGTATCAGAGAAAAACATACCCCAATGTCCGAATCTCATCGAACAAAAATAATCCTTCGTTGTCGCAAAATTGTTTGACCAGTCCCATACATTCAAATGTGTGTCATGTCTGAACCTCGCGTGTGCGTTGGCTATACATGTCTTGCCAGCCGACTGCACACGTGCACGCTAATGGCTCAGCTGTTTCGATCTGGCCTGCACCGGGCCTAAGACGCATGCGCAGTACATCGCTGAGATCGATGACGTCATGTTCAATGAGTTCGCTGACTACAACTTTTAAAAATGAAGCCCCATGAAAAAGAACGTTATAACCAAAAAAAAATACAGCGGAGAAGCGAAAATTTCGCCCATGTATGGATTCAACCCTAATGAATATTCATACCAAGTCTCTACGTCGTGCATTGCTTGATAGGGTCATCACATTATAAAGTAGACGTCGTGTTTTTCGAGGGGCGAAGCTCAAAACACATTAATATCTCGAGTTTTATTCCATGGAATTTCGTATTTATTTCACTGACATAAAATTCATAATAATTTTAGTTAGTATGGAAAGTTTCATAGCGATATTGGCAGTAATAAAGGCGCAACGCGAATTTTAAGATTTGACATTGTAGCACACACATGTCCGGATTCACGCAGATGTCCGTTGGTTATTCAAATAGAACGGACCGCTAATGATATGCAAATTGGGGTGCTCCGCCGTGCCTGTTTCAAGCAAAAAAAAAAACACGATTAATTTTCAACCCATTGAAAGATTCGTCATACTTGTTTAGCTCCCTCTGCGGCTAAACTAAGTTATTCAGCTTAGCTTGAGTTCGTGTCTAATTAGCACTGTACTCTGTATGTTTGGAATGGATCATTATGCACAACAAAAACACGGTAAACACCGTTTAAAAGGGTTGTTTACAAGTAATAAGACCTGTTTAAAAATTCAACAAGCTGTTGTATTGTAATGAACTGTTAGCATTTTAAACAATTACGTTTTATCTGTGTATATATAACCGAATGAATTTTTAAAAAGTAGATTTTTTTCGGGGAGGTAACTTGGAGGTGTCAATCTAGACACATTATGGGAGCCCCATTCAAATTTAATTCTCCAGCAATTAATGGAAATAAAGACTAGTGTTTTTTTTCTCTCTCGCCGGTATAAACAATTGCGTGCTCGCCATAAAGCCAATGTGTTGATTCATGAATTCTTGTTTGGAGACAATGCTATTCCATTGTCATGTAACTCATAGAGGCAAAACACATTTTACGAAAGTTTTTAAATATTTTTTTTTCTTTGAACTTGGTATAAAGCCCTCTTCAAAGAAAATATTTTCTCTTGTTCCTGTTCATTCTCTTTTCCTCCCTCTCTTCTCTATCTCTCTCTTTTCTCCCCACTCTCTCTTTTGTTTCTTCACTGGCCACCCATTATGGGTGCAGTCTGGCTCCCTATCCGCACTCTGCCCCGTGCCCCCCCCCCTCCCCCGTACGATAGTGTTTCTCCGGCTTATTATTATCATTATAATCATCATCATATTATTATTATTATCATTATTTAGATGGGGAGGGTGATGAATAATGAAAGGAAAGCAATTAATAATTATAAAAATTCGTTTATAATCGTTTAAAAATTTGGGTTGATTTTACTCTTCCATTCAATAAATCTCATTAAAATGTGAAAACTGCACTCATTATACATTTTTTGTCTTCCTCCCTCCCCCAAGTATACTAATGTGTCTCCTGCTTTTTGTTTGTTTGTTAGGTGGGGGTAATGGAAGGAAGGTAACAAAACATTGATTGACATTCGTTTAGAAATTTGCGTTTATTTTGCTCACATCACAAAAAAAAATCAAGATAAATCAATACTCTTGCACAAGATTCAAGATTACGATTTATGATACTTTATTTCTCCAATCGTGCAAAATATAAACTAACATTCTCAATTGCTCCTGTTTGTTGTACTTTCATATTATTCATTATAATCGTTTTTTTCTTCTTCATAAGCATGTCCATTTTTCTTTCACATGAAATTCTGTTACTGATGGTACTTCATTGGGAGCAGCGTAATCCGCGCTCGCCCTGAAGAAATCACATGACGGCAGGCACCCTAGTACCTCATAATCCGCCCTTCTATTGTTCGAGTTTATAACCATGACAACGAACTCTACCTTTGGCCAAGTTCATTGTTCCTCTTACGTAACATAGATCTAGATAGGCCTCAGACATAACTCTTTTCGTATAATCATTCTATATACCGGTAGTTCTAAAATGCTTTCAAATATTTTGTGTCGTTTTTGTTTGTATATACTTTGTCAATTTACTTACAAACTATTATTGTCAAATTTGCTAATACTAATAAACTATTACGTTTCCCCTATAATCTTCCGCTCTAGAATCCTATCATTTATTTATTTTTTATTTGTTGGGTCCTTTTCACATTTTTCTTGTCTCTCTCTTCAAGATTTCTTCTGTTTTTGTAAGGGTATTTATGCTGTTAATTTGTGTATAATAAAAGAGGAATTGTTATTCTTTCTCTTATAATGTTGTCCACCTTCTTCTATCGATAACCCTTTTGTGCTTTAGTATAATTTCCGATGTATATTACTTCTGTCAATAACATACAATGAACCTATAATTTTATTTTGGTGCAACAGAGATTTTTATTTTTATTTAGGAGTGCGTCGAATCGTGATCTCATTAAAAGGGTTGTTTAAAAATAATACGACCTGTTAAAAAAATGCTATCAGTGGTTTACAATATTATCTGAACAACCAGCCGTCTACGTAGTTCATATTGTAATAAACTCTTATAATTTGAAACAAAGTTTTCTCTATGTTTAACCGAATGATTTTTTTGAAAAGGAGATTTTTATCCGGTGGGTAACTGGGAGGTGTCAATCATGTCAATCAAAATTATTTCGTTTAAAGACTGTCACCAATATGCATTATTACATTTAAAGTATTGACACTTTTATGGTACTTTAGGTGTATTTATAGACAAACAAAAATCAAGGAAAATCATTAAATGTTTCTTTCAAATGCATCTTTGGACTCACTTTATTTAAACAGAACACATTCCATTTTGAAAACAAAAGTACATGTTAAGCAGAGAGATATGTACCTAGGTATTGTAATTGCAAACATTTTACATAGTTCCATATTTCATAATTATATCATAATCATGCAGAAATATGAAAAATTATAATGTAACTGTATACACAGTCAAAGAAGTTGTTTCTATTGCAGAAGGCTGCCGCTCATTACATTAATACCTCAAGGAAACAACAATGCATCTATCAGTACTAGCACACCAATGGAAATAAAAAATGCAACTAAGGAGTAGCACTGTTTATATAGCGAAAGGCTGCCGCTCATTACATCAATAACTCGCTAATGGTTGTAAGCGTCCGTAATGTATAAGGAAAAAACAATGCATTTATCACAGTAATAGAAATCCACATTTCAAAAATACAAATATGGGGTAGCACTGTTTATATAGCGAAAGGCTGCCGCTCATTACATCAATAACTCGCTAATGGTTGTAAACGTCCGTAATGTATAAGGAAAAAAACAATGCATTTATCACAGTAATAGAAATCAACATTTAAAAAATACAAATATGGGGTAGCACTGTTTATATAGTAAAAGGCTGCCGCTCATTACATCAATAACTCGCTAATGGTTGTAAGCGTCCGTAATGTATAAGGAATAAACAATGCATTTATCACAGTAATAGAAATCCACATTTCAAAAATACAACTAAGGGGTAGCACTGTTTATATAGCGAAAGGCTGCCGCTCATTACATCAATAACGCGCTAATGGTTGTAAGCGTCCGTAATGTATAAGGAAAAAAAACAATGCATTTATCACAGTAATAGCAAATCCACATTTCAAAAATACAAATATGGGGTCGTAGCACTGTTTATATAGCGAAAGGCTGTCTTCTCCATTCAATAGCCAGGCAAGATCGTAGTTGTCTTCGGCGATAATGATATCGACAATTATGAATTATAGTGTACGGAAATGGCTCTAGCTCAGCTGGATCTATAATAATTTATGTAGTGGCGTGCGCGAGCTGCGCGATTGATCTAAATAATAAAGCGCGGGCCACCCCTGACCATTTTTCCCCTAACCTAGCCATCCTACCGCTGCATTTGATTGGCTCAATACGTCATGTGGTATTCATCAATATTCATGATACGCACGCACCCAGAATCTGATGCGATAATCAAATATTGAGATTTCATCCAAAAATTACAAGTGCAAAGCTATATTTACTTAAAATAAATGACATTACGAGAATATCGGGAGGCTTACCGTAAACGAATGACTACCTGGGTCGTAACTTGTCCATAACCATAATTGCGACGTATAATGCATGGTACAAACCCGGGGGGGGGGGGGGGTACTCACGTATATTGGGTATACGGGGATGTGCCGCTCGGAAGGGTGACTTTTTCAGGAAAGATCCTTAGACATGGGTCCCTTTTTTCATTTATTTCTTTCCCCTCTTAATTCTCCCTCATTTCTCCGGGATTTTGGGATTTGCTCCTAAATACTCGAGTCTACATTGTAAATGCGGGATGCCTACATC
>JAVYIG010015096.1:0-37906 GCA_035222895.1 Strongylocentrotus droebachiensis | reverse complement strand
GTGTACATGTGCACGCTGGTGTCGCGTAATGATTTATACTCTCACATAAAATAAATACCAAATATTTGTGTTGAATATCTTCTCGGAACTGCCCCCCCCCCATTATTCTTTATGAAGTATTATCTTGATATTGGGAAAATAATTGACAAAAATCTCATCAAGATGGGTTGCTGACACCACTAACGTTTAGAGTATGTGTTTGTATTTAGAGGTAATTTGTTATTTTTTACTTCAAGGCACTTGGACCAAAGTGGTATGGCTGTACATTACATTTTGTTTTGGTTAAACCTGAAAAAAGTACTAAAGGGGTGCCAGACCCTCTGGAAAAAAAGTAAGTGCTCTCTGTCTTCTGACAGACCCGCCCCCCACCCATGAAAAAAAATTCCCTCGATGTAAAGAAGAAAAAAAACATAAACTTCATTCAAACTTTGATGACGCTTATAGTGTTTAATTACATATACATTTACATAATATAATTTCCAGTGTTATAATATAATTTCATGTCAAATAATAATTTCATCGATGAGTTATTTAATTGTAAAAATGTAATGTTCCAAGAAGTAGACAAAATATTTCCAGGAATATGTAAACACACACCCGATGACTATCTTCACTTGTTCGACGAGTAACTAGAGAAATGTACTCTTCATGTTTTTGTTAATGAATAACTTTCTGCCTACTCAATCCTTTCTAAGTGTTAATAAACCTAACAAACAGCAGAGTTACTGGGGAAGAGGGTGAGGGGGGAGGGGAAGGGGATATCCAAATCCTTCGTTTGACATAACGGCACTTTCTTAACTTTTTAGCTTTTTCTCTCAGTTTTGTTAAGTTGTTTAAACAAAGTCTACGAAAGTTGGCGATACCAGTGAAAGGGCGGGGACTGGGAAAACAATCTTTCCACTCATGGAAGCTCAAAATAGCCCAGTACAGCAAGTTATAAACGTGCATACAACTCTGTCTATTAATCTCTACTTTGTTCCTACTACTTGCTTAATAGCATCCGGGATTTATCGTTCGATGAGAAACAGATATCAACGATCCCTGGCTGCTCAAGAGCAGAAGTAGAGCAAATTCAGGAACATATCTTTCACGAGATATTTATAACCATATTGAAAGTCTACAATTTGTGTTAATTTAGGTATTTAAATAAAATATAATGTTGGTATGAAGTTACTCTGAATGAAAACAGAAAAATAAAATTGGGGGGAAATGTGAATGCGTCTCCAATATGCCACTGCCAATAGGTAAATTTACTGATCACAAATCTGGTGACCTTCAAACATCGGATCAAACAAACACAATCTACTTGTTTTCTTCATATTTAAATGCTACAACATATTTGAGCCAAGTATGTTCTAATGAGCTTCATTTTTATTAATTGCCTTTGTTAGATTTTCAACACGTTCATGATCCTGTGATTAATGTAAGCCAACGTTGGCTCAAATATAATTGATCATAAAAGGATGAACTTTATAGGATTCAGGGAGTGTGCTTCCCAACCACACCATACTAATTCTACTGTCGTTACTAACCCTCTGGCATGCAACAAATCATGAAAAGAATTATCAAACCACAAAGATATTTATGGTTTTGTTTGAAGGCGTCACTGGTCAACACCCTCTGACAGTAAATTCTCCCAACTATTTTTGAATTTTCCCAAACGTTTTTCCATGAGAATAAGACACAAGACAGGCTTTTAAAAATCTGTCAGCACTTATAAATGTCTGGAATGGTATATGTAAAGCCAATTCATAGCTTTGCGATGATTTACATTCACCTAACATGAAATTAAATTGTAATAATATAGTTAGGAGAATTAAGGAATCGATCAGATCAGTTTTTCTCAATTTTTATAATTAATATGGTCTGTTTTCACTCAAACTTTCAAATAATCTCTAAATGTACATCTGGCATTAAAGTCACTCCCTTTATCTCTCATCTGAACAATGTTACCAAGTCCTAAACTTGGTCCTATACTTTACCTCTCCTATACAGGCAAATATATATATATATATATATATATATACATATATATACAAAGGAAGAACGATAGAGTTATGCTCGGAGCTCGGGAAAATATACAAAAATATAAAAAAATAATGATGTAAAGTACACGAAGATTTGAAAGTTATTCACTTCACAAAGTCCTAAGGGCGCAAATCTGTAAAAAAAAAATCTTTGTGTACGGAGCATCATTATTTCTTGTATTCGTTTGTATAGATATAAATACATTTATAACCTTACCTGTTGTATTAACAAGACATTTATATATAACCCTAAATGGTACACGAGCAGGACATCATGAAAACTGGTATATTCCCCTAACCCTAATTATAACCCTAAATTCAAAACAATATAACTAATTTAACTAATGAATAATGAATACACCTATTGTTTCTTGGGAGGCATATTTGTTTCCTCTGCCTACAAACGCACGTAGAGGGTAGAAATTATAGGGCGTGAAAATGTCTTGCTAATGACCATCGCTTAAAGACTCATTTTTTAACTACATATGTCTTTCTTATGACGTTTTAAGGTTTATTTATTTCCCTTCACAACATTTGAGTATTTTTGATTTATTTTGTTATCTTCATTGTTGGGTATATTTTGGCAAACACTGCCGTTTTTTAACAAATAAGTCAAACAAATGAGGTGCTTTTCTTTTTTCCTTATTTTTGTTCTTGATATTCAAGAGAGCGACCCATGGAATCTACATAATGAAGACAAGTTGTGTAAATTCCGTCCCTTTCAGTTCAAACATTAAAAGTACATAACTTTCTTAATAGTATTAATTAACCCCTAATTTATACTGAGAACGAAAATGGCTTGATCAAATAAGTCAAACAAATGAGGTGCTTTTCTTTTTTTCCTTATTTTTGTTCTGGATATTCAAGAGAGCGACCCATGGAATCTACAGAATAAAGACAAGTTGTGTAAAATTCGGTCTCTTTCAGTTCAAACATTAAAAGTACAAAACTTTCTTAATAGTATTAATCAACCCCTAATTTATACTGAGAACGAAAATGGCTTGATCGATGACATTTTCAATTGCTCTTTAAATAGCCAAAAAAGGAATGTAATTTAACTCTTCGCCATGACATGTCTTTGAAAAAAAAAATATATCGGCTATTCGTCTGATTGTCTCTCTCTCTCTCTCTCTCTCTTTAGCCTGATTATTAAGTATATCGTTTACTATTGCTCTTCCTCAATCCTCTCATCCAAGAAAAAATAATTTATTTCTCTCCCTCTCTCGCACTTTCTGTGTTCCTCTTTTTTTCTTTCTCTCTCTCTCTTTATCTTTCTCTTTCTCTCTTTCTCTCTCTTTATCTCTGTCTATCTCTCTTTCTCTTTCTATCTTTCTTTTTCGTTCTATCTTCCTCTCTCTTCCTTTCTCTTCTCTCACCTTGTTTCTCGGTAAACAACTTTAATAAAGGGACCGCAGAGCTGATGACATATCAACACTAGCAAATATTACATGCGGTTTTAGCTGTTGCCTTTATTAATAACGATAAATATATGTGCTAAGCAATCCTTAGTCGTACCAAAATATTAAAAAACAACACTTTTTTGTGACACAAGCTTATTTACAATGAAACAATACCGACGCAAAATTTGAAATCTAAGCCCTGCATTTTGATAATAATAATAATAATAATAATATTTAGCTTTTATATAGCGCTTATCACAAATGTCTCTAAGCGCTTTACAAATATATTATTACCCCGGTCATTGGATTCAGTGTCTGCCCGCACACACTGTGTGCACAATCTCCACTCCTATATTGCATAACTATCACCCTGCGCTTTATTTTCATTTGCCGGAGTAAAACAATTATCCGTGTGACGTGATTATCATACCATGCACATCAGTATTTCTATTCTCATTTATTTGCTATACATACCTTAATACTTAATTTTCTTCCACTCATTATTCATCGGTTAATATTTTCAAGTACCATCGTAACAAAATTGCACTAATATTTTCGACAAAATCTTCTTCACACATTCGAAATTGAAATGTTGCATGATATATAACAAAAACTGAAAACAGCTTGTTCATTTGTAGCATTCTCTTTAATCTCCCTATGTCTCACTCTCTTTATATATATATTTTGTTTTCTTCTTCTTCTTTCTCTCTCTCTCTCTTTCTCTCCACCTCTCTCCGAAATATTAACATGGTCTTGAATTGGAGAAATTCAAGATTATAAACACATTACCAAAACAGTCTATCTAAATATCTATCATTATTTATAAACATATATGCTCCTTTGAAACAAACTTTGTACAATAATATTGATAAGATTGTGTTTATCTACACTATTAATAGTACTGACTATTATTGGATTGATTTAGCATAACTGTTGATTACAAACTACATGTATACCAACATCGATTTCGCCACCAGGCCTTGTCTAACCTGGATTTAGGGTTTGGTCTAGTAAGTAACGAGAGGGGTTTAATACAATAACTTGTAATCGTCTGCTTGTTCCCTTTCCCTTTTGATAACCAATATCGTCTCTTATAGTCATATTTTATTTTTTGGGTGAGCGATACTCCAAGATCATTTCATGTATTAGTTTGTCACGCGTCTCAAACTTTCAACTATTAATCAAATATCGATACCCCCCTGCATACTTTTCATTAACGTATGACACTACGCTGCTCTAAAACGTTGAATATGAATAAAATATAGAATATTACTCGCAGAATATTAAATAGATGATTTTTGCAATGGTAAGTTCTGTGTTCACTTATTTAGATAATACAAATTAAATTCTGCGCCAACGATTCATTTTTCAACAGTTTTTCTTCTCCAAATATAGAGAAATAACCGTTGATGTGAATTAGTTTGTTTAATCTTAATCGATATACACACGGACCAATGTTTAATAACCCTGTTAATTATATTCGGCCTAAAAAATAACGTTTTTTAGCCAACCGGTTGAGAAGGTATATTGTAATTTTGTTTTACAATAAAACAATAGACAAAACAAAACGCATCTTCTTTTAAAGACACATATGATTACAATATAAATGTAATTGTCAAATGAAACATATAAACCTCTTCTTTTTCTTCTTCTTACTGTTATTCATATTATTTCTCTCGTCGGCTCTTGTTCGTCTTGTCAACTACAGCATACTCTACTTGCGGATTATGGTAAGCCTTTAAAAAATAGAGACATAAAAAATATAATTATCGGAAAATTAATCGCTGATTTCCTGCTTTACCATTCACTACATTCAATTACAATTTCTAAGTGCATTTAATGGTTCCGGTATAAAATGCGCTTATCATGTTACAGAAATTCTCCTGTGCCACTTTGTATTTATCGTTGAATACAAATGTAAGGTGATCAGGTTGCCTATTTATGACATAATTTCGAGTAGTATCCTGAAATAAAGATCCTATCAAAGATAACCACTCGTATAAAATAATGTAAAAAAACAAATAAATGAATGTCGTACATATTAGTACTTTTACTAAAAAAGGGAAACTTTTCCCCAAAGTGTTAGACTATCATCTGACATAAAAAAAACGGTGAACTCTTTACACTGACCAGATTCCTTTGGTGAGCTCGTGGTTGACCTTTCTTTCTCTCTTCCCTAGTTGTGTCTACAACTGCATACTCGGCCTTCAGTATTAGATTAAGAAAGAAAATATGAAACGTGATCAGTTTCGTTCAAGAATATGTAAACAATAAAAACAAAAAACGAAAGCTTTACCTTGAGTATTTCAAGCCTTTCATAACTTATCGAACACACGTGACTGACCCTGGCACTTAACAAACCTAACTAAACTAAAAATTGCAACAACATCTGAACATCATGGAACTACAGAAAAACAGACAAAATATTAAAGAACTTCTTCAGAAAAAAAATTATTATAGTGATTTAATATAGGGTTATTTTGTTCTTTAAAACATTTCAACATTTTACGCAGGGGAAATTTCGTTATTAAATTTAACTTTTGTGTTAACTTGATGTTAGCTTTCTTTCAAATTAGGCAATATTTGTAAAACTTCACAGCCTAAAAGAAATGCTTTCTAAAATACCTGTTTGCATAATACCCCCAATATCACACTTAAAACTTGTGGTGCTTGCATTCTTGGTATTTTCATTTTTATTTCATTAAAAATGTTTTTGAAATTTAGGATGAATATCAGATATTACATTAAAATACATTTATTGCATGAAAAAACATAGTATAGTAACAATGACTGCTATGAGAGGCATAGTTGTAGATTTTATACCCTCAATTTGAGGTTATATCATGCTATCGCCCCGAGGCGTGCCGAAGGGTGATAGCACGATTTAATCTCCCCGAGAGCCTATAAAAACACCTATGCCTCGAATATTAAAGCAGTCATTATAACTTGTACAGTGCGTCCCAGAAAAAACGAAACCGAGAAGTATCGATGTTCTTTCATAACTTAATCACAACTATAATTAATGAATGATACATATTTGGAAAGCTTAGAGTCTCCTCTTTCAGTTGATGCTACTCAGATGATGCATATTTCACGCATGAGTGATTAAAAGCAATTTGAAGGAAGGAAACCAAAAAGACATTTGGCGGGCGGTATCTGAATTTCGAAGAAAAATTCACATTTCTAGAAAGTTGAGTTTCTGCCCTTTCATATGACACCTCAATCAGGAAAAATGAGCGAGGAATGACAAAGTTCTGTTTGTTTAAAGTAGTGCTTGCATTTCCATAATTTTATTAAATGAATTCGTTTTCACTGGCTGCTTGCCGTATCAATAAACGAAATTAACAAAAGACTTAACTCCGTTTCGTTGACAATCAACCGTAGACGAGAGTCTTCATGCATGGCTGATTGTCAACGAAACGGAGTTAAGTCTTTTGTCAAATCTGCTTTTTGCTACGGCAGGCACCCAGTGAAAACGAATTCGTTTGTTAAAATTATGAAAATGTAAGGGCTACTTTAAACAAACAGAACTTTGTTATTCCTCGCTCATTTTTCCTGATTGAGGTGTCATATGAAAGGGCAGAAACTCAACTTTCTAGAAATGTGAATTTTTCTTCGAAATTCAGATACCGCCCGCTAAATGTCTTTTTGGTTTCCTTCCTTCAAATTGCTTTTAATCACTCATGCGTGAAATATGCATCATCTGAGTAGCATCAACTGAAAGAAGAGACTCTAAGCTTTCCAAATATGTATCATTCATTAATTATGGTTGTGATTAAGTTATGATAAAACATCGATACTTCTCGGTTTCGTTTTTTCTGGGACGCACTGTATATACCGAAAAGGGTCATAGAATACATTTGCGACTTACCAATCATGGTAATCAAGTTTGTTTACACTATCGAGACCTAGTCTTAATATGGTGTCTGATCGCGCACCACTCGAGTTTGTGTGCTAAAATCCTTCCCATTGAGATTGCACGCATATACGTTAAATGCCCAAAACCGGTCAATAGTCTTGAGAAGTGCCCTAGGGCGTTTTTCAAAAAACTATTGACCGGTTTTTGGCATTTTACGTCTCTTTACGGGAATGGCTAAAATCAGGACTGCAATTTCGACCAATCAGATGGCTAGATTTCTAAGGTGAGGTAAATGAATGTGTGTTAATGTATTAATTGATTACATAGTTGATGAGTTTCTCAAAGTCCTGTCCTTGTCATACTCTAAAGCATCAAAGGCGATATAAATACTATAATTACCAGTCCACTTGCTGATGCAGTGTACACATGCGGTATATTTCCCCCTCTTCCAATCTTCTTTCTTGGTGACTGTTCTGGTTGTACAGCATCTCCTTTCTGTTTCGAAATGATATGAAAGTGTTATGATAATAAGTACTGGTACTGAGAAAATATAACTCCCTTCGTCGGTCCAAAGGATGTTATATTACACACCCTACCCGTAATATCTATATTATAGCAGTAACTTCTGGAATACAATATGATTTTACCCCCTTAAACTAAAATACTGTTCCTTTGTACAGATTTCTATATCAGTAAATAAAGGTAAAGATTCGAATGAAAGAATAACATAAAAAGCGTGATTGACATGTATGGAGGAAATATTGATCTTCTTCTAAATAAAACCTTTTGCACGAAGCTTTCGTAAAGGAGTCCTACGTTTTAGTGACATCTATGCATTCGGCTCATAGCAATGTAGTTCAAATCAATTATATAACCCACTCAAAATATGACTTAAAATCCTCAGATAAAAGAAATATCAAATTAAATTTCAAGATAACATATAAAATACAACTAAGCTGTTGATGTTAATCAAATGTATTAGGAAACAAAATATATAAGCATATCATGAATTAATTCGAAATTTTATGTAAAAGAGAAATCCTGTAAAAAGCAAAATGTTTATGTAATCAAAACAGAAGTATTTGAAGAAGAAAAAAGAAGAAACGAAAACGGAAAAAGAAAAAGAAAATAAAAGGGGAAAATAACAAAGGAAAAGAAAAGAATGGACAAAAATCATGCGTATTCGATTAATAATACATTTTCTTTTTTAATATCGGAAACATAAAAAAATAAGAATACAAAAAGGGGACATGTGGGTACAAACAGGTCAACCGAAGTAAATAAATGGTAAAAACATTAAACTAACATTATATGATGAAGCCCATTCAATATAAATGTTATATGTAGAATACAAACATGTTTCATCTTTTGTGCATGTTATGAATCATACAGCAACGAGAAGGTGAACGTGTCCGCCTGCGTGTTTGTTCATGGACATGGTGTACACAATATGCACACAGAAGAGATTAAAAGAAAGAGAACAAGTTTGATTAGGAATACAGAAGAGAAAAGAAAGAGAACAAGTTTGATGGGGAATTTCAATGAGGATTTCAAGTGCTATGGAGAAACTGGCTCTTGAAATGTTTATTTTAAAAACGTGTAAATAGAAAGATATTCGATCAAGTGTGTGCATTGTGGAGGTATCCTGTAAATAGAGAGTTTCTAAGGTATAGGATATATCAAAATAAAATATGTTGCCTATTAATACCTGAGCAGATGATGAACCAAGATTTGAAGTAATGTTTCGTTGTTTATCGACTGTAGCATACTCGACTGACGGATCCAGAGGCCCTCTCTGCAGAAATGAAAAGAGTATGGTACGATGTGACACCCCCATCGTCTTCTTGTTTAAAGTACACAATCAAAAACAATATGCATTTCTGTCTTTTTTTTGTCTAAGATTCCTTACAACGTTGAAAATTGGCTACATGCATTCAAATAGCTTGGTTTAATATCTTATTATATGGCCGAGTATGTACGCCAATGTATGAACTAAATATCATGTAGTTTGTCTGTTTATTTGTTGCTGTGTTTTTTTCCCTTCAATTTCAACATTGTTACGTGAAGCATATTTTCATATTTCCCTCTCTCTGATGGGGAAGGAAAAAGCCATAATACAGATAGAGAGAGAAAGTGTTTCTAAAATATATATAAATATATGTTTATATATATATATATATAAAGAGAGAGAAAGAGAGAGAGAGAAGGTCTTAGATGCTCACGCAACAAATTAATAATATATATAATTATATGCATGTATGTATATATATAATGTTGTATATAAGGAGGTATTATGTGTGTGTAAATAACCAGTGGTGTTAAGTATACAGTATGAGAATGATCTCCATGGCCCAAAAATATGAGTATTTATTACATCTAGTATTACATTTCGATAGAGCACTCGTAAAGCCTTGCCGCGAAAACTTACAAAAGAAAGATTGTAGTCAGGTTTCATTAGGTAGTAATGTTTAAACTACTTACCAAAGCTAAAGAGATATCTGGATCTAGTTTGTGTTTGTCCGCCCGGCATTTTCCTGATCGCGGCTTTTTGTTTACTACAGCATACTCAACATCAGGATTCACCGGAACCTGAAAATATCCAAATATATCAAGAACGATTTGGACATTACATAAAATAAAGATAAAAATCTAGTGCGTGTCGTGTTATTAAGACCAAAAGGAAAGTATATTATCAATATAAAATAAATTTCAACAGTGTCTTGCAAAACAAAAATGGCATATCCTTTTCGCCCATATTTCAATTCATTCGTTTTTTGTGTTTTTTAACGAGTTCTTGGCAACCATTTTTGTTTGGTTTTACTTCCATAGAATTTTTTTTTTATAGATAAAACAACATTTTTATGTATTGATGAAAAGAAGAATTAAAACGAATTACCATTTTGACCCTTGTACCAGCGTTGGACCTGGCTCCCATGGTCCTGTTGTGATCTCTCTCGAGGGTATCATCCGCAGGAGACACGAGGGACTGAAGTGGAATACGGTCCTGGCTTCCCCGAGCCACTCGGCGATTGTTTTGAGCCACGTGGGATGGACCGGGTAAATGGGGAATAGATGGGTCAGCTGTGATGGTTGGGATAGGGGGTAGAGCTCCTCGGTTATTCCCCGTTGGTTGCGTACCTGGTCCTTGAATGTTGTCGAGTTCTCCAGGAACTCTTCCTGTAAGCATTATACACCCACAAATACCTCAAATACATGGCAAATATAGACAGGTGGCCCTTATAGAGGAATGGCCACTAAGACAATACAATACAATACAATAAAGTCATTTCTATAGCGCTCTTACAAACTAACTGTTGTTTCACAGCGCTTTACAAAAAGTTATCAAAGAATCTATTGTTTGATCATGGTAAAAGAGTAGACAGGTTTGACATATGAATTATTAATAATTGTTAATCTTTTTCTTATCTAGACTAACAGAGATTTTTATAAAATATAAAAGCATATTATTTAACAAAAGTTTTGAAAATATGAGCATCTAACTGTAATGCAGTAAATAAATTTATATTATTCAAAAATTAGCTAAGTATTCTGAGATTCTTGATTTGTTTTAACGAGATGCTGTTTCCTCGTATTCCCCTCCTCTTCCCGTTCAGTCCCTTCTCTATTGACAGCTCACTTATTTATTAAAAATGTGTACATATATGGCAACTTTGAGCCACCTTTATCTAAAACAAAGGACATTCATCCCTCCCAACCAAACGGTCTGTAAACATTTGGTTACCTTATAAGAAAATGAAAAAAACCACTCTATTTGACATGGTTGCATTGCTAATATATAATTCATGTTTTCCTTGTGTAGTCATCCAGCATTATCAATGCCTGTAATCTTAGATTTGTACACTAAAAATCACATTCAAATTGAACACACCAATGTAATCTATTAGATTGAATCTATTATATTCCGACAAAAATATCATGCCATTGATGTTGTCTAGGTTGGCTAATATTTTCACCCTGTCACAGATTATGACAATAATTTGTTTTACTTTATATTGAAAAAAATGTTACCATTGTTCTTTTTCCTCCATCTCCGAAAGACGAGTATGAAGACAATGACAATCGTGATTAGAAATACTGTTGCTCCTACAGCGTACACGGCAAGTGACACCATTGCTAGAGAGAAAGATTTTTTTATTAAGAAGAGCGTCACCCTAAACAGATTGAATACATGGATGCTGGTGTCTATTGTTAAGTGCTGTCCGTGCTGATATCGTTGGAAAAGACAGCCATTCTTTTATCGTCGAAAGAATAACTATTACGCCGAGTTTCCTAAATACATATTCGTTAGAGCATACCGGGAAATGTAAAATTATTTTTTAAAGGTTAAGTAAGAGCAAGTTCATTATGTTATAATTCAAATATCATTTAATTACCTCTAATAAATACCATATTGCTAAAATGTTCAAGTACTGAGATATACTCAAGCCTCGAAATACAAACACAATTCATTGATGCATACGCACATATGCAATTAATATTTTAGACGTAACATTTTCAGTTGATTTGCAGACCACATGAAATGTGTCATCATTAATGGTCAGGGAGCAATCGTGTAAACTAAAAGCGATCCATGTACATTGAAACCTGATATATTACAGAAAAAATGCACTTTTCCACTTACAGATTTTCGAATTACCTCATCAAAATGTTTTCTGCATTACTACATTTCTAGCAAATATGTGATATATCATAATTGCTCATATGAATCTGGAAGAAACGGAAAGTTACCTAGCCTTCAATGATTTTGGGGGGCCCATTTAGGATAAGAATTAGGATATTTCGGACCCCAAAAGAAAAAATATATCAACATTATTAAAATAACATAGTTAACCTGATCATGCCACAGGGCTAATCCCCATTGTGCCAAACCCCAAATCCCCCCGTGCCAGGTTGTTTTGGAGATAATCTGATTAACGCGATGGTTCTATGAATAGCGAGTGCACAACACATAGAGCAATGAGCATGAACAATAACTGCTACTACGAATGCTGTATTGCACGCACATGGCACTCAAGCGGTAGCTCTCTCGCATGGACAAAAGCAGTATAACGATGGCGTGCATGCAGCCTTATGACAGGCTATGAGTTAAACGACCTTTAAAGGACCATCCATGAAGAACAAAACGTTGTTTCTCATGGAGCGTTTAAAAATTACCTGACAGGAAATAATTCATTTTTGAATCCATCCTACCTGGAAATTCACCGGTATTAGCCACGGTTATAATTTGAGGATGGTCTGTAGATGCCAGATATATTGAACCTAATAAAAGAAAGAAAGATCTGAGTTTATTTTCTTTATCAGCATTCGATTGAATTATGTTGTGTCTTATTCATTGCAATTTCTTAAATTAGGTATTCAATTATTAAAGAGATGTTAATAGTATCCCACATTACTAGGACTGAATTTTTAAACCCACATAATTTAATTTCTATCGTGTATAAATTGAAAGCTTTTTTCCTTAAAATATTAAATGCTATCGGTAGAAGTGGTTGAAGTACATGTAGACAATTCGTGTTTTTTATTTATTACCATTGAGCACGTTGGCGTATTCTTTTGAGCAAAGCCCTGGGCATAGAGAGGTCTTAGACACACAGCAGGACAGAGAGTTTACGTTTGAATCAAGCTTGTAAATAGCCAAATGTAATGCCCCGGCATTTTTCCACGAAGCACTCGTATTTTTATTTCCTCTCCCATCCTGGTAAGATGAGGCGAATAAGAGTGATGACGATGTCAGATTGAAGTTACTGGTATTGGTTTGACAGCTCAATGCAATCCGACCATCGACGGTAGATTCTAAGGAGTTGTTTCTGAAGATTTCAAGATGCTGAACACATACTGCGAAGAAAAGAAATGCTTTGAATTCAATTGTATTTAACCTTATCAATAACAAAATAACATGCATACAGGAATAGCATACCTGTTTATATATTTGTACATCATAAAAGTTGCTTGGTACGTAGAAGCCAGAAAACAACTACCCTTTTAAAGGTAATTAATTCAAAGATAACTGTCAATATCAGATTGCAGGGACATGACAAAATCCAATATTACCACACAAAAAAGCACAACACAATACCTGACATATAACATTAAAGACAAGCAATATAACCGGTTCAAATTAGATTAATGTATGACAATAATTGTTTTAACCCTTACTTATCAAAACATTCAGCGAGTGGGATTCTTTAATTGATGAGGGAAGCGAATTCCAAGTGATATGTCCTTGATACATTTTAGATGGCTATGAATATTGCAATATAAATTAGAATGAGTTAAGAGTGATTTAGGGAGAACATGATGTTGACATAAGTAAATGAAAATGCCTACTTTGTTTAAGAATAGAATGACAGTTGAATAATGTATCATCTGTAATATGTTTTTAGGAAGAGATTTTAGTCTATATAATATTTAAATATTTTAGTAATTCACTTGGCCAATCCAATTGAATTCATTATCTATAGTTGTTCCAAGAAATGTAAGTAAATTCATGAGGTTTACCTGAAAACCGCATATATCAATATTATCAGTGTAATCTTTTCCCTTGTTAGACAACAGAAAGTGAGATTTCTTCAACATTTGAATAGTTGACTTATTTTCTACAATGCTAAATTTGTTTACAAAGAATAACATTCCAATTACAATGTATTACATTCTAATACGGCATCAAGTACAGTTTAGTACAGTAGGATACGGTAAAATGTGAAATAATCCTGGTACACAACATACATTAATCAGTAAAATTCTCAATTCAACAGTACAAGAAAGTAAATAATAAAACATACCTTCTACTTTTAATTTGATCGAGGTATTAACATTTCCCGATACTTCATCTTTGGTCTCTATACGGCATGTTATGATGATTCCATTGTGACTCGCTCTTGGAATGAATGACAATGCACGGCTACCGTTGTGTGGATCACTGTCATGACATGCGTGGTAAGAAAGATCAGAACAATTGGGATACCACCGGAGATCCACTGATGTATTGGCACGGCATCTTATCGTCGTATTGACATCAGCTCTGACCATGAGAAAGCTGGAGTTGATTGCTGTCACTTCGTTCTCGTTTATAAGGGTTAAACCCACTGGTGGCTCTGTGACAGGAGAAACAAAATCATAATCATGTAGAAGGTGTAACACACGTTAACTAGCATGTAAACACTCATTGGCCTGTTTTGCAAATACCATTTTGTTTAATATGGTAGCCAATGCGTTTATTTACTGTTTTCTTCTAGGAGTAACAATGTCCTAAAACATATTTTGAAAAGTTAGCTTTATGAGTTTTATTGCGGGTGATTTACTTTCGTCACTTTAATTGACTTGTACAGTAACAGTCCGAAATTTAATCCATTCAAGAGAAAAGTTGAACGACCTGGTAAAAGGAAGTCCGGGAAATAGCGGCAGATAAAGTTTGTGTATCTTTTCCCTATTTTGGTTCATTAGGTTACATACAAATAGCGCCTTTCAGAAGTTGTCTTCTAATAGTAAACAAATGTAATCACTTTTTCAAGCGTTTTCTCTTCATTTTGTTTTTCTTTTCTCCCTCCACGACATATATTTGGATCACAAGGCTGTTCTGTCTATCAAAATAATATCGGGGGTAAAAATATAATGGGTAAAAATTCAAGAGGTAAAGTATGTCATTGATAATATAACTAGAGAGAAATATGACAGAGGTGACCATGCCAAAGAAAAAGATTTTACAGGTATTCAGATCTGGTAAAGAATCTGCTCGACAATTTCGATCAAAAATTGTTTCTACCCTCTGACCATTATTTCGTATTCATTCCAAGCACTGAGAGCCTACACTCTGCATGTTGACA
The DNA here is from genome assembly GCA_035222895.1 of Strongylocentrotus droebachiensis. Classification (NCBI taxonomy): domain Eukaryota; kingdom Metazoa; phylum Echinodermata; class Echinoidea; order Camarodonta; family Strongylocentrotidae; genus Strongylocentrotus; species Strongylocentrotus droebachiensis. The sequence goes on along the minus strand of JAVYIG010015096.1, from coordinate 22,776 downwards.
GCAAAATATGGGAGATATAAAATTAAGTCCATTCTTTATTCACTTGGTTAATGTTTGTAATGTGATAATGATTTTCGTTTAGGTTTGACAAATTGGCAAACACGTACTGAAAAAGCTCACAATTATTACCATTATTGTGTCTTTTGAATCAGGGACGGATCCAGAGGGGTGGGGGGGGGGGGGCATAAGAGGCACGCCCCCCCCCCCCCCCGGCCAAAAAAAATAAAATTAAAATTAGTGTTCACCATCCCCCCCCCCACCCACTGAGCGAATTTACGGCCGGCGCGATTTTCAAATTTTCGGGAGCCAAACAAAAATATGTCCTCTAACCCCCCCCCCCCCCTCCCCGCTTATTAAGCGGCGGGCTGAGTCGTTGCGATTTTTATGGGCCCCCCCCCAAAAAAAATATGTGCCCTCTTACTCCCCCCCGCTTATTCAGCGGCTGGCTGAGACGTTGCGATTATTTGTCGTACGCTACTAATTTCACCCCATGTCATTTTGTGCCCCCCCGGTAAGAAATTCCTGGATCCGCCCCTGTGAATAGAGGTGTCTCCTGAAAATGGCCTATTCTACAAAATATGACAAGAAAAAGATCGATCATACATTTGTGTCTAGTCCAATACACAATTATGTGAGCAATGCACCTTGTAGCTTTACTTTCGTTATTATTATTTCTACACTTCTCAGTATGCATTGATTCTATACTGCATAATCAACCTCATCAGGATGCGGGGATACAATGGGAACCCTCCGTCCCATAATCTTGACGGCAATACGTTACAACACTTATATGTAGATTATCACGTAATAATAATAATAATAATCAAACATGTTTATATAGCGCATAACACATAGGCGAAATTGCATGTCTCTATGCACTTTAAGGAAAGAAAAGAAAAAATGCACTGAGTTCATGATTCTTATTATTTTATGAAGCGGTGAAGAGATATGTTTTCAGAGAATTGATAAAGGTTTTATAGGATCCTGTGCTTTTTAGATGTTCAGGCAACTTGTTCCATAAAAAAGCAGCTGCATATGAAAAGGACCTTTCCCCGTATGATTTTGTCATTGTTTGTGGAACACAAAGCAGGGACTTGAAACTTGAACGTAGCGTTCTTTCTGGTTTATATGGAGTTATCATTTCAGTAAGATATAAAGGAGCTAGCTGATGTAAACATTGGTAGGTTAATAGAAGAATTTTAAACTGGATTCGGGACTTGATGGGTAGCCAATGTAGAGCTCTTAAGACCGGAGTTATTGATTCATGTTTCTTTGTGCGTGTAACTAGTCGCGCTGCAGAATTTTGAAGGAGTTGTAGTCTTTGAATTTGAGAAGAAGGGAGACCAGAAAGCAAACTATTACAGAAATCAAAAAGCCGTCTAATGCATCTTTTATCAGAACACGTTGTAAAGCAGAAAACAGATCATGACATTTGAACAAATTGAATAGCATACGCACCTTCAATTATCACGTTAAATCTGCACAGTTTTTGTTCAAATGTGACAATTGCGCATTCATATTCTCCTGCATCCTCCAGGGAAACGTTCTCCATAGTGAACGAACTGGTATAGCTGTTTCGAACATCCAAACTATGGCCATCAATGTCCTCACAGCTGCCATTGGTCTCCACAGAACATACAAAGATAAGTGTGTCATTGACACCGCTAACCATGCTCCACTTAATGTAAACGGGCTTTGAATTCGGGGGTCCATCGCATTTCATCTCTAAATTTGCTCCAACGAAAACCATCCTCACCTCGTAAGATTCCTGCTGGCAAACTAGATGCAAAAGCAATAAAAACACGAACATAGTGGGTTATTTAAGAACTATTCCGTTTAAAATATTTGTTACCTCGGGAGAACCCAAGAGGATCTCTTGCTATTAAGGGCCCATGACATCGAAATACAAGTGTATTCCTGCTGGACAGGTGTGCAGTCCTGTATACATTTCATATTTTGATATGTAAACTTCTGAATTTTGTTCATAGATTTGTAAGTATTTTTTTTGAAATATTTGTTTTTCAAACTTGCTAAGATCCACCCCAAAAACCTCCATATCTCATTCTCCTTGTGACATCATCTGTCAGTTATCAATGAGCTAACTTGAGAAAGTGTTATGTATCTTTCATGTTTATTGACATCGAAAACCTTTCGAACACCTAGTTATTGGTATGGCCAAATAAAATGCTGATGCTGATGCTTTATACTATTAATATTTATGATTTGACGTTATTTTTCAGGATTAAGGTCCATGTAATTGCTTTAGCACATTAAATACCCTACATTTAAATAATCATTTCAATGCAGACTATGAAATTCGGCCCACTAGACTGCACCTTACTCACAGTAAAATGCAAAAGATTATTATCAGTTCCTCATCAACACAAATATAAGATTAAAAGAACTTATATTTATACAAAAACATACATAAATGATAAATGCAATAATACGATAAGAGTCTAGATTTACGTTGTAACGCATACATGATCTCTCTCAAAGTAACATCATTAATAAAGCTAGAATTCGAAAGAACAACTTACAGGTTAAATGAACGGAACAAATTAGCCATACTAAATACAAACATATGTCCATAGCGATCAGAGTGTCCTTTATGATAGTTAACGACGTGAATGTGTTTTGAGTGTAACAGCAAAGCTTATAAGAGTTTCCCATGATAATTGGTAAACGAGACCTAATTGCGAATTTAAGTATGCTGGCGCTCTTGAATGTTCAATAACTGTATACTTTACTTTTTTAGATACCTGACATGAGAGCAACAAAGAACTCTTTTTGATCACTAAAACTGGATATTTATGGCAAGGGTAAAATCGTGCTTTTGAAATGTTTACTCTTCAGATAGTATAGTATTAATGACTGCTTTGAGAGAAATAGTTGTTTGTATACGCTCAAGGGAAGGTTACAATTATGCTATTGCCCGAGGCGTGCCGAGGGCAATAGCACAATTGTAGGGCAATAGCACAATTGTACGGCAACAGCACAATTGTAACCTTCCCGAGAGCGTCTAAAAACAACTTTTTCTCGAATATTAAAGCAGTCGTTAATACTTTCATATGCCGAAGAGTCAACTTTAATCAAGTGGTAGAACAGGTAGAACTCCGTAAAAAAACTCCGTAACTCGACTGGTAGAACAGGTAGAACTCCGTAAAAAAAACTCCGTAACTCAACTGGTAGAACAGGTAGAACTCCGTAAAAAGCTCCGTAACTCAACTGGTAGAACAGGTAGAACTCCGTAGAAAATAGCTCCATAAAACTATTATTTTGTTAAAGATGTTTACAGTGCAGTTGTTAAAGTGATATGTAGGGGCTTGCACCTGCTGACTGGAAACATGGGCACAAATGTCACAAATGTCAAAGCTGTCGAGTGTCATTTCACGCAAATTCTCTCTAGTACCTCGATTACAAAAGTACAACATTACGTCCATAAATACCTTGTCCTGAAGACCCACAGGATCATCCAAATCAAGCAAACCTTGGATTTTGTCCATGTCTTCTGCTGAGATAGCTGGTTTGTGAGTTACAACTCCCTTTCCTTCCTGTTTAAGCATTGCTGAAAAACACTTAAAAACTCTCGTCGAGTTGGAAAAATCTTCATGCTTGATGATATCTACCTTGTTACAATTGAGGAAATGACGCTGAAGTCCGAATCTAATAACTAACATTGACTTCTTCATGTAATAACATCCGTTCTTCCGTCTAGCACCAGCGTAAAACTTTTGGAGTACATTGTCCAGCTCCGAATTTGAAAGTTTGTATACGCTATCGAGGTCTGTGTCGATAACTTGCAGGAAGTCTTCGAATATTTTCATGGAGAATTTAACGGAATTTTTGGTGTTCTTGCTGTCAGCAGAATCAATTTAAGTCTCGCATTTTATCATCATCGAGAAGTTGAAATCTTGGGAGCGTTTCTTCAGCCATTTCTGCCTTGTTTGGAATTCAGTACGATCGAGAGGAGTCGGGCTAACTCGCCCCATGGGACATCTCGCCCCAGCCTCAAAGACTGGGGCGAGCTGTCCCGACATGATTCATCGATCGAGAGATACCAATGTGTATATGTTTGTGCTCATTGTGACTTAATAATGCCATTTCCAACCACAATCTGTAATGGAGAAGTTATAGATTAAAGAGAATTTATAGATTGTCTTCAATCATTTAACACAATTCCATTACAGATTGTGGTTGGAAATGGCATTATTAAGTCACAATGAGGACAAACATATACACATTGGTATCTCTCGATCGGTGAATCATGTCGGGAGTTCTCGCCCAAGTCTTTGAGGCTGGGGCGAGATGTCCCGTGGGGCGAGTTAGCCCGGATTCAACGAGCAGCGGCCAGCGCATAATTTTTGTACACAACTGTTCAGCCATTTTCGCGGAAAAATTCCAAAAAGTGCTCTGGTTAAAGAGTCTAAAGTCGTCAGCGCACTATAATGTGCAAGCACGTACACTCAGGGAAGGGAAGATGATAGAAAGGGGAAAACAAGGATAGTGGAGAGGATATGGAGAAGGAAAAACAAGGAAACACATTTGGAAAGAGAAGAGGATAAGTCAAAGGAAGAACATAGAAATACATAATTGAAGAGCTAAGAGGATCATAGATCTAGACTAAGGAAAAACAGGGAAATTATACATAAAGAAGGAGAAAAGGGAATCTATCAGATTAAAACAAAGAAATAAATGATGAAGGAGAAAAGGATAGATTGAAGGAGAAACAAAGAAATACATAATGAAGGAGAAGTGGGGGATAAATTAAAGTTATCGAAGGAGAAAAAGGATAGATTGAAGAAAAAAGAAAGAAATACATGACAAAAGAGAAGAGGATAGATTGAAGGTGAACACAGCAATACATAATGAAAGAGAAGAGAGGATAGATTTAACCCGAAATGAATAACGAGTAAACACACGTAGGCTACAGCTCTAGCAATCCAACAGAAACTGCTATTAGGGTAATGCTAGACTCTGTCTCTAGTCGTTTGCACAGTATATTTGACTGAAGTGGCTAAACAGTTGTGTAAAAAGAATATGCGCCAGTGGCCAGCGCAGACGACCGACGTATTAAAAAATTTGTAAAATATAGCGACCAGTTCTTCGCACACGTACGGTATCCGCGATCGCTCAAATCAGTTTTTAACATGTGACCTAGTGGTATTTCACCAAGACTGAACTATTTTCCCGGTAACTGGAATTTTGCCGGGATTTTACCCATTTACTCTCGAACTATTACATGGGTGTGGCATTTTTCGTTTATTTACGGGAATGGTTAAAACCATGACTGCAATTTCGACCAATCAGATGGCTAGATTTCTTAAGTGAGGTATATAATTTTGACTATTGACTGAATGCCAAGTAAAATGGCATGCATCATGTGAATATGTCTAGTGAATGAATACCATGGCGTTCCCACAATTTGATAATAGGGATTTTTAGATTCGCACGAAGACAATAGGTCTATGCTACGATCGACGTCCTTTTAATGCACTGCCTTGAATGGACGTCACACGTATCAGTCCACGCAAATCTAAAAGTCCCTATTATTGTTAACAATGTACAAGAATTCCTTGTCCTGGAATGGCAGTTGTTATTAAGTTGTGAAGGCATAAGTTGATCATTAGATCTTTAAAATATCATATTATGTCAAATTATGAATGTGTGGGGATAATATTCATTATCCTATTATCAGACTTTATGAGTTACTTTAAATCCTTTTAGTCTATACGTAACTTTTTGGATCTCAAAAGAGTATGAGCATTATTTTTCACCGACAGCAGATAATTCCTTCTTTGGGCATTTGGCCGAAATACCTCACTTCCAGCTCAATTGACTATTTTAAGATTTAGAACTTAAAGACACCCTCTTCAATAACTATTTTTTTTTTTTTTAATTTCTTCTTCTGTTCTCATTAATTTGTTGTTTGGCATTAGCATTATACTTTGTCATGTAATGTGCATTTACCATATCTTATTGCATATTGCGTTATATTCATGACATTAAAAAAAAAATATGTATGTATGAAAACATATTTGAACTGCGTTATTGTCATTTAGTTGCGGGGAGTTTGACTGAAGGAGGGATTTTCGAAGATTTCCATTTTTATTTAAGTCAATGAGCAGCCAATTTCGCACTTTAGTTATACTAGAACATTATTAACATATTAAGACCTGATTTTCTATGAAACACGTTCTGCTGGCTTTACACCATGTAAATCGGATTTTAGTTCTAATTTTTCTTTCATCTCACATTATACGCTATTCATATTTTCATATTCTTCTGTATCTAACCCGAGATAGATTTCGTATTCTCTTCCACGTGAATTTATATATATATATATATATATATATATATATTTCTCACTCTGTCTTCCTGTCACTTTCAGAATACAACACCCTGCTTAATGGCATTCCTATTAAAGATGTATAATTTAGAAAAGATGAATATTAAAAAAGCTCGATTCCGACATAGCCAGTACTCTTGTAATGTTATTCCACTATTGTCCTCCTAATAGGCTAGAATAACACAATTCCAGATGACATTTCCCCCAAAATGGGGGATAGAAAAATGCATACAAAGTTTTCATTAACACGATAATAAATTTCTTGGAAGAAAAAGGAGTGAATATATTATATCATATCAATTCTAAGCGATATTCCACTGTGATTTTGCATGATCACATAGCTGTATTCAGTATATTTTGTGAAATATAATATCTTATAATCTTTTAAGTTTTGAAAACAAATGTTTGTTTTTTCTTTCTTTTTTCAAATGAACTGTTAAGTTCAACTGACTGGTTGTTCAACTGGAAATCGCCTTGTTTTCATTGAAAAACCACCAAAATCATTGCCAAGGCAAATGCAATTTGGATCTTTCAAAGGTAAAATCCTTCATCAAGATCAAGATCAACCGCAGGAGAAAGATGCAATATGTTTCAATTGCCTCAAGAAAAAACACCACCGTTCCTTATGTAATCAGGCAGTAGTGTGTCGGCTTTGTGGTGATTTGGGAGCACCTCCAAAGAGATTGTCCAAAGAAAATGTCTGATTTGGGTGTAAGATCAGTAGCAACAAACGAGTCGGAGAGCACAGCGATCAACAAGTCATGTTCAAATTGCCTTTATAGGAAAGGCCCTCATTGCACATCATGCACGCTGGCAGTAGTGTGTCGGCTATGTAATGAATCGTGGCACCTCCAAAGGGATTGCCCAAAGTAAGGGAAATGCCAGATCTCGGTGTGAGTTCAGCAGCGACAAATGAGTCGGAGAGCCAGAGCAGCACATCAATCAAAGTCCGAGAAGATGGTGATGCGCACATGCAGCAACAGAAAATAATACAATTCATACAGAAAGAACTACAGAAATCTTCAGTTCAGATAGAGGGAGTTAGTGATGATGAATCTAGTGAAGGGGCATCTGGTGGTGATGGTGACTGTAGCGAAGAAACAGCCATATCCATAGCAACACCAGAAACGCCGAAAACAGGAAACCAGAAAAGTACGAAAAAGAGAAAACAAAAACAATTTAAGAAAGCAAAAAAGAAATGATTTTGTTCAGTGAAGACTGTCGGGTTCCAGAGGGTTGCGTAAACAAGATAAACGCAACCAGACCTTTAGGTTGTTCAAGCACCAAAAAGGTGACATTCTTTTTGTTCAAGAGACTCATTGGTCTGAAGACCTCAAAAATATTATCAGAAGTGAATCTTTTCTCATGGTACAACAAGGGCCAGAGGGCTTCCAGTTTTGTTCAAAGATAAGTTTGATTCACGAGTGAAACATTGCATGACTGAATAAAGAAGGTCGAAATTTGTAAATTTCAGCTTATTACAGAGATTGTTTGTGTGTGTAAATGTATATGCACCTACAGAAAAAGACGCAAAGATTGATTTGTAAAAAAAAATGCTCAATTATACAGAAAAAATGAAAGAGTGGGGTAAAGAATTACATGTTATATTATAGGAGGTGATGTGAACTGTATTATGGACCCTACCACAGATAAACAAGGTTCAAGTCATGCATATTATAGAAAACCTGTTGCTTTTAAAAACATGTTACAGAAAATAAATATAACTGATGTGAGGATAAAATTTAACAACAAAGTTAACAATTTAATTGGAGAAATGTAACCTTGAAATAGCTTTCAGGTTAGACCATTGGTTTATCGGTAAAGAAACTGTGTCACTGGTAGTCCATAAGATATACGACCAAAGAGTAGAAGCGATCATAATGCAATTTCCCTGACAATACGAACAGCGAAAGGCCGTAAAGGGCCAGGCTACTGTAAGCTTAATGTCTCTCTTCTTAAAGAAGAGTCGTAAAATAAGAATAACTATAAGTGAATGTGAAGAAGATCAAGAGATAGACTTTGTTACAAAATGGGAAGTGATTAAGATAAAAAATGTAGAGAATTCTCTCAGAATTCACTTGCGCCAACTTACTGGGTGATGCATAAAACAGTGCATTGAACAAAGACAGGCAGACAGACACACACACACACACACACATATACTTACATTGGGTGGAAATCGGGGACAGGTGTTTTATACCGTAAAATGGGGACATTATAATAAACGCCCTGACAACAATGACTCGTTGTTATTTATACTTCATTTATTGCCTCCATTCATAAAGTGAACCGAAAGTTTGATAAGGGGATTTATTTTGAAGAGAGTACTTTACATCCCAATTGGGGCCACAAAGAATACACAGGTGTGTCGGTCGTGCGAACGTTTTACCGATAAATAGGGGAAATGTGTATGCATGGACTAGGAGAGAATTTCACATTCCAACTGGGGCTCCAAAGAATACACAGGTGTATCGATCGTGTGAACATGTTACTTATAAATAGAGGACATGTGTATAAATGGACTAAGAGAAAATTTCACATTCGAACTGGGGATCACATGAATACGCAGGCATAGCATGTCGGTTGCGTTAGCGTTTCATTATTAAATGGAGAAAACGTTTGGACTGGGAGATATAGACTATTCCAACTGGGGAATACACAGGTGCGTCAGTCATGTGGACGTTAAAGATAAAGACCAGTTCTGGTCATGCGATTGCATTGTGAAAGAAACGTTGTGAAATCGATCAGAAAAGGTTGATCATCTAGCATATAAGTATTGGTGTGTACTGCAAGGTTCTGGAATCATCAACATGATAAGAAATTTGGCCCAGTCTTGGTAAAGTTACAAGCACTGAACACAGAAAGATGTATATGGGACTACGCGACCACGTGCGCGATATCTATTTGGTCCCAATAGATATAATAATTTACCAAATATATCAATTAGTAGGCGGTTTCCCGGCAAAATTTGTATCATCACGTATTATTCAAAACGTATTCTTTCACATGACTGGTAATGAGAGCTTCCATTTCATTTTTTGAGAGAGGGGCGTTTCCAAAACTGTTCTTTACCTTTAAGGAAATGATATAGGCATTAGGAAAGAATTTCACATTTTAACTCATTAGGAGACCATCTCATTTGAGCTCAGCTCACCAGTTCGCCACTTTTCCTGGTTCTACCATGATCTGATAAGGAGATAAATAGAGCACTGACCACTGATAAAGGAATTATACCAGTAGGGTCAATGGGGTGACAGAAAGTGGTTCATCACAGCCTAGTACGTTACTGGGATATCTCGACATGCTCAGTCCAGATTCATAGTCTTCTCATTACAGACTACACCTATACTTATACTGGAGTACTGAGACATACAATTCAGTGTGTCTAAAGTCTCACTTGTTATTGTTTTTAGCAAGTACTAGTTAATTTTCTTTTACGTATAGAAGAGAACATTGATGTGCTTTGCAATGGAATGCTACAGGTTGCAATGTACATGCTATTCATTCACTATCATTATACATCATCATCGTCATCATAAATTATCATCAAGGAGTAAGAAACGACCATATCTTAAGGTCCTACTGAATTAAAGTTCATCTCTGGCCTAAGAATATATTCTGATTTTTAATAAAAGCAGGTATTTCTTAGAAACTTACAAACGACCAATAAAAAAAAGTTCGAGGACAATCAAATGACTAATAGAGAAAGTTATGAAACAGTAGCAATCAAATTGGTACCATGTGGATTCAATTTGTTTCATTGATTTAGTTACCAACAGCAATATAGAGTACAATGAAATAAACACAATTTAAACCATTTCATGACGAAATCGTATAGAGGGAGATAAAAAAAGGAGGGAAATAGAGGGATAGAGAGAAAGCGGGAGAAGAAGTTCAAAGGATATGTGAATAGAAAGCGGTAGAGAGAGAGAGAGAGAGAGAGAGGGGGGGGGGGGGAGAAAACAAAAGTAGAAGAGAGAATGATATACCTTTCAAATCAAAAGTTATTTCCCGGAGAAATTCTTGTTTTGAAAGGGGATGGAGAAACTTTATCGGGAGAAAGGCAGAAAACTTATTCGGAGAACTCCTCCAACTCTGGACTGTACAAAGATAATTCCGGAGAAACTGTTGATGTGAGCGCTAGACGGAGAAGGTATTCGGATAAACATTAGTCGATGCAATGATCATTTTCGCCCATCACAGAGATTGAGAGAGAAACATATAAAGAAATATATGAGAAATGAGAACCGGAAAGATAGATACAAACCCTGGGGATACAACAAATAAAGAATAACATAAAGACATCTCCTGACGACGGATAATCAACCTATTCGAAACGTCGAGCCCCCCCCCCCCCCCCCTCCGGCGCTAAAGTTATCTGTTTTAGAACTACGGGAACAAGAAAGATAACCAACAGTCCTTTTCAGGACAACACACACTCAAGAAAGATTATCACCAGTCCTTTCCAGGACTCCCCAATCTCCCCGCTCCCACATGTTGTAACCGTAAATCTACTGTATAACATAAAGAAAGTTATAACAAAATGATGAAAGGAGGTTTAAAACAAAAAAATAAAATAAGGAAAGATGGAAATGGAAGAAAAAAGAAGGTTAAAAAAAAGAATAATTTATATTTACAACATCTTGCCTACCCCAAATATAATTAAAGGTCAAATCAACAAAGTTCATATTTTCCCGGCTCTTCATTATGTGTAGCCATACACATGCATAGGCATGTATCAAACGAAATAATTACTAGGCAAGCTTGCCTAGTACCGCTTTGATCAAACGACATGGCGAACTTTTAAGAACACTAAAATTGGTAAAAACACTTTTAAAAAGCGGCCGCTCAGAGTGCCGCATTCACGATACTTCATTGTGGAGAGGTGTTCCAAATTTGGTGGTGGAGTAACGTCTTTAACAGAGGCTGTATTTGTCAAGGACAACATCACAATAGACGTTCGTAATGCAGACATGCATGCATTTGCTTATTTATAAATCATTATCAAAAGTATCAAGCCTAATAATGCGCTATGAATCATAAACAGGCAACCCAGACCAGGCGCGGATCCAGGATTTTAAGGGGGGGGGGGGGGGGTGGCAAATTTGAAATCATGCGAGTCAAAATTGGTACGTAATGGTGACCAGTGGCGTATCTGGCACTTGGTCTCGTTTGGGGGGGGGGGGGGCGCAAAATCATATCCCACGCCTGTCATATCGAACCATAACATCGACATCTGGTTTAGAACGTGGGAAGGGGAGGGCTTTCACCAGGCTTTCACTCCCGCCGGAAGAACATTCTGAGATTTTTAAGTCCATACAAAGCATTACAAGCCATAATGGCTAAAGTTTCTAAATTCCGAAAGAAAATGTATATTTACACCTATGGTGTCGAGGGGCTCCTTCTTCATGTTTTGTTCGGTAATGAATAAGGTTTCTGTGGGTGTCATCATGGTCATGTACGCTAACTCCCTCGAAACCCACCCTAAACACTGAGTTTTGTGAATCCTTATCAGCATACGTCGGCTCTTGCAAGAGCCGTATAGGGCTCATTATTCCTCGGCGATCATATCAAATAGTTATTTATCTGAGAAGGCTAGATACTGTAAACCAATAACCATTTTTAATACAATCAATAACCATTTTCAATAGAATCAGCCTAAATATTTTATGCGTGAAAACCAGTCATTGTCGTACGTGATAATAAAGATGTCGGACTCGGTATTAAGTTCCAAGGAGTAGACTTTATCGACCTGTAATATGATAACTATAATGTGATTACAAGTTGTATTTTATACCCTTCAGAACCAGAGTGAAAAGGTTGTTTTACTTATATCACTTTTACAGATTTATACGTAGCAGGTTCTTTGAAACAAACATGCCAATAAAGACAGCTTGTAGTTTTTGTACTATTAAAGTTGTATAGGCGGATACTCGATCCACCCTCTCATACAAAATATAGCCTGCAAAGAACAACAACATGAAAATGGAAAGACACCTCAGGCCTTGGCCTGAGACACCTACGTTCGTTTCGTGAGAGGCTGAAGTATCCGGGCCAGCTATTAATACTATTTTATTGAGTAAGTTTTGAAGAAGAACAAAAACAAGTACTCACTCTCAAATCGTGTTGGTTATTGGGGAATTTGGAATGTCATCAAATATGTTTTTTTCTTCTTTTAAGACAATAATTGTTTTGCCACTCAGGCCTGACTAAATGTATATAGGCCTACGTTTTCGTAAGGCAACCGACAAGTTATTTTGTCATATAACTGATTAACATTTGAAGATTTCCTACACTAGTGCCTGGCCGTGCGTGTCCCATATTATTTTGATCATGTTTAGAAAGGTTGTGGTTGACATGATTAAAAACAAAACTGGTCGGCTTGGACATATCTGTATTACTGTATAAAAGGTTAAGCAAAATAAACGAGTATTCGAGTATTCGACAAGCGGTCAACACAGTAAATTGCACCTGAAATTACGAATCCATGACACATGCTCTGCTGACGATTGCTCCGCCGACATTTACTCCGCAAAACGCGACAATTGCTCCGCGACATTTGCTCCGCGACATTTGCTCCGACGTCATATGCTCCGCCGACATTTGCTCCGCCGACAGTTGCTCCGCCTAAAAAGTTCACTGGATATTCTTACTCGGAACATGCCTATGCTCTCTTTGAATTGATTTTTTAAGAGAAGATATGACATATTGTTTGCCGGATATTTCAAAAGCTTTCTTAAGATGCCTGAAAATGTCTGTTCTGGAGATGCCGTTGAGTAATGTTATCCGGCTAACCAGTTGTTTAATACCTCCATATAGCCATTTGCAATATCAGTATATTTGTACTATAGTAGTGCATGTGATGCTGTATAATCCCTTGCTGTAGGTATGTTATACCCCCAAAATATGAAGAGTTTTGTTGCAAAAGGACCTAAATCCACTTTAGCTATTTTGGAGTAAATCCACTTGTCACCTTCTGCCCCTCTTTGCGGGATAGTACACCCTGCCCCGTGCATTGTACCCCTCCTGTGGATTTTTGAGCTCCTTGCCCCCTTTAGGGTAATCCACCATCTACCCCCTTCTTTGGTTAATTTTATCCCTGCCCACCTTGCCCCGAGCCCTCCCCCTACCACCACCCCCAAACACCCAAACAGCTGTGAACTCTATCCAATACTAAACACAACTTGGAGAATTAGGGCCTTTTGAAAGAACATTAATTTCATATATATTTTGTCCAAACTTCCTGAAACTTTTTTTGGATTGAATAGTCAGTTTGATACACATGGTGCAAGTCTATTTAGCAGTGTAAACAAATTCAAAATGATTTTTTTTTTAATGGATTTAGGGCCTTTTGCATGTAAGCTCTTTTGTATAATTCATAATTGCATGCTTGCCTGATCCAATTCACCTCGGTTTTTATAAACAAAAATAACAGAAATAAGATTCTTTAAAGGGAAACAAATTATAACACTTTCAAAATGCAATCATTTTCTTCCTTAGGAATGTTATGAAACACCATATTTGTGAGGCCTTCATGTAAATCAGATCATTATCTAGAAGGTCAAGAGAAAGAAAATTTAGACATGTTTCAGAACATTAAAGTAATGTACGTATTCCCTCCGGGAGGAGATATTACTTGATTGATGATTCACAGCATGATAGTCAAAGCCAGGAAGCTGGAAATATGTGGGGAATAATCAAGAAAAATGAAATGGGTATGCATTCTTACTTTGTAAACAAATTACCCAAAACATCTTTCCAATTTGTTTTCTCATCCACCCCGTTCAACGGTGCCTATTTATTTGTAAAGCTTATTTTTCAATCTTTCTATTTCAGAGCAGTTTGACACATGTATCATACGTTTCCTGTTTAAGCTGTAATTGCTTTCTAGATTTGTATTGTTATTAAGGATATTTAACATCCAACAATTGATAAGTAGGATTGTTTTTATGTTATAATGCTGCCTGTTGCATCACCATTTGAGAGTGTTTTGACTATTGTTCGGTTAGCAGGAGTAAGAGAATGGTTTCCAATCCTTTTTATACATATTTTGCAATATCAGCATAGATTCTTTGATATGTTAATAATTGTATGGTGCTCAATCCTATTGTTTTCGAGTTTGGTTTTTAAAAGATTCTTTGATCAATATCTCGGATGTCTGTTCTTTTTGTGTGTTGCCTAGTTTTTGAGACAATTCTGAATGACGCATAAATAGGCCTACTTTGTACTTGCATGATTATGCATATCCACAAACTGGTTAAAGACAACCTTAAGTCCTGGGAAAAGTATTTTTTGTGTGTGTTTTCGTATTTTTTCCCTTCTCAGTTACGAAGAATGTTATAACTTTTTAAAAGGTTCCCTGAAAGGTGTTGCTCGTCAAAGGCCTTTATAATTTATATACACTGTCGCTCATAAAGGTGGAATATTTTTGTTAAATCCCAATTCATGGAATTATTTTAAAAATAATTTAAAAAAAATAGATCTAGATAATAGTATACATTCTCAGATTTTATTGAATAATATGTGCCAATGTGTGTTGTGCGTGACTGCTAAACCATGTGTATGTTACTATGCTTATCAACTAGGGGACCTATGCCCTTAAGTCATAAATGACAGTAATCATGATTAATGCCCCACAAAAGGGCACTAATATAGCACATCGACACGGTTTTGATCCTGGGGCCTCACAGTTACGAGGCCATTGCTTTGTCACTGAACCATGACTGTACGCAGCGGGGGCTAGGGTAGGGGGCAGTTTCCATAAATAAATAAAAAAACAGAAAATGCAATAAATTTTCAATAATTTATTGCATTTTACCCCGGTTCCCAACATAAAAAAATCTTCTGTGTGCCCATGCCTTGAGCCATAATGCATGGCCGTCCAGAGGATTTGTTTATGTTGGGGACCGGGGTAAAATGCAATAAATTATTGAAAATTTATTGCATTTTCTGTTTGTTTTTTAATTTATGGAAACTGCCCCCTACCCTAGCCCCCGCTGCGTACAGTCATGGTTCAGTGACAAAGCAATGGCCTCGTAACTGTGAGGCACTAGGATCAAAACCGTGTCGATTTGCTATATTAGTGCCCTTTTGTGGGGCATTAATCCTCATTTCTGTCATTTACGACTTGAGGGCTTAGGTCCCCTAGTTAATAAGCATAGGAGCATACACGTGCTTTAGAAGTCCCGCAAAACACACATTGGCAAATAATTATTCAATAAATCTGAGAATGTATACTATTATCTAGATCTATTATTTTTAAATAATTTTTAAAACAATTCCATAAATTGGG
This sequence comes from Strongylocentrotus droebachiensis, assembly GCA_035222895.1. Classification (NCBI taxonomy): domain Eukaryota; kingdom Metazoa; phylum Echinodermata; class Echinoidea; order Camarodonta; family Strongylocentrotidae; genus Strongylocentrotus; species Strongylocentrotus droebachiensis. The sequence continues at coordinate 7,135 of JAVYIG010015096.1, read as the reverse complement.
GTAAAACTAAAATATTCTACCTTTATGAGCGACAGTGTAAGTAATGACAAGAAATAGCTGAAGTGTTCGGGCTGAACATTCATGCCAGAATTAATTGAGTTTGGTCCCATATACTACTACTCGTTTCTGCATGCAGCGCAAGCAGTCGCGGATCCAGGGGAGGGGGCCGAGCGGGCCTTGCCCCCCCCCCCCCGCAAAAAAAAGAGAGAGAGAGAAGGAAAAGAAGGGAAAGGGAAAGAGGAGAGAAAGGGGAAAAAAGAAGAGGAAGAAAAAAGAAAGGGGGAAGAAGGAGATCGGGAGGGGGCCGAAAAGGCCTTGCCTCCCATGCTGTTACCCCCCCCCCATCAAAACAAATAAGAGAGAAGGAAGGAAAGGGAAAGAAAAAAGTAAAAGAGGAGATAAAGGGAAGGAAAAAAGAGGAAGAAGAAAAGAAAAGGGTAAAAAGAAGGGGAGATCAGCTGCGATTAATCCAGCCAACAACGTGTGAATCGGGGGGGAGCCGAATGGCCCTTGCCTCCCCCTCCCCCCCCCCCCCCGAAAACCTAAAAGAGAGAGAAGGAAGGGAAGGGAAAGGGAAAGAGGTGAGAAAGGGAAAGAAAAAAAAAGAGAAAGAAGAAAGGTAGGGGAGATCAGTTGCGATTTTTCCCGCCAACAAGGAGTAGATCGGGGGGGGGGGGGGGGGCACTGGCGTACTGATGGGGGCAGTTCCCCCCCCCCCAATATGATTCGAAAGTGATTTATTTCTATAATTCGATACCGTTGATTTACAAATGTTGCTGAATTGACATAATTTTCCGAGATTTTTCCTCACTTTTTAGTAAATTGTACTTTTGTATGCGTTTTTTGGAAAATGACAAATTCCTAAATTTACAGTCAGGCAAGAAATATGCTTATCTAGAGGCCTACATGTCATGGCCTGCGGAACGGCGGGGCTTCTTTTATCAAATATACAGCATGTATCCTGTGCTTTTCACTTCCAAAACATTCTCTAATATAGTTTCTATGGATAATAAACTGAGCAAAGTTTAAAATAAGATTGACAAGATTCATTTCTCTTTTCTCTATTTCATAACCTATTAAAAGAATTTTTCGTTCAAAAAAAATCTTAAATTAAACAAAGTATCAATTAATTTGGATACAATCTTCCAAAAAAGCGAAACCTTCTTACAAGTCAAGAGAAGGTGGTTAGTTGTATCTGTAGAAAATGATATTAGCATCATGGAAATTAGGCCTATACAGTTTGTAAAAGAATTAGGTTGAACATAATGAAGATAACTGTGAAAACAGTTCTTTCAGAAAAGGATGGTAACTTATGATATAATATATTTGCATCATGGATTTTTTGGTTGAATACATGATGTCATTTTTTGTAATTATTATTTGAAAAGGTAAGAATAAAGAAAATGAATAACACTGTTATTTTATTATCTTCATGGTTTAGTTTTTAACCTTACTGCTTATTCCCATTTTCACAAATCATTTTGTTGCAGTTTGATGTTAGTTCTTCATCCCTTAAAGTCATTGAAAACAAAGTACTCGAATGAGACGGGGTGCTTTACTCACTAATATATATATATATATATATATATATATATATATACATAGTAAAGCTACAAACACTTAAATGAAGAAAATAAATCTTTAGAGAACGGACTGGATATTATTGAAAAATCCAATCTAAACAAGAATGTACTACATGTACTACATTATGTTACAATTTCATGAGAGAAATAGAACTCGAGTGGAGGAGAAGAGAAAAAGTGAGGAAAATGAAAGAAGACTAATAGCATGAGAGGAAAGAAAAGAGCTAGGAAGACAAGAAAAGGGTGTAAAAAGGAAAAGGAGGAGCAAGAGAGAGAGAAGAGAGAGAGAGAGAGAGAGTTTTGAGCTTTGAATCAGCTAATGTGCAATACATGAAACAGATTTTTAGCGGAGTAATTATCTTTCGGTGAAGAACTTGCATAAGGAGCTATAACTTGATTTTTTTAATTAAACATTATGGAGTAGAGCAATAAACGGCTGGGCGTTTGTCTTCTGTAAGGCACTTTTTAGGCAAAACAAATGACGGCAGAGCAATTTATTGTACTAATTGCCAGAGGAGCATTCATGTCTTCCACGAGGCACATTTGGATCAGAGAGCAATTTTATTGTCGGAGCATTTGTCTTTTACGGGGCACTCCTGATACGTCGGCGGAGCATTTGTCTTCAACGGGGTACTTTTGGGGGAGCAATAATTGTCGTAGTAGCATTTGTATTTTACGGGGCACTTTTTGGGCGGAGCAAATGTCGTCGGAGCAAATATCACCGGAGCAAATGTCGCTTCATGCGGAGCAATTGTCGGCGGAGCATGTGTCGGGTTACCAAAATTACATCATGTGCATTATAAGTTCCAAACGCTTTCTTTCATACAAATACAAAAAAAGTTCCAAAAGCTTGAATGCATACTATTTCACGAGATGTAATAAAACAATATGAATAATTCTAATGATACACTAACATACCAATGCATGATCATTTTTGCGTTTCTTTCTGCCTGCAAAAAACTAATATCCATGCTAAAGTTGATTGGTAACATGGATATTTTGAAGAGATGCTAGAATTTGAATTTCCCCTCTCTGTTGAAAATAGGGAGCCCTTTTATTAACAGTATCTAAACGTTATTTTGATTCATTCATGATATTTATTAACAGTGTCATGAACAGGTCATAACCGTCATTAATAGTTAACAGAATCATTCATGATCATCTAAATGTTTGATACATTCAATGTATAAATTGTATATTACGGTATAAGAAATATGCAACAACATTTCCTTAAACAAAAATATATATCGCAACTCAACTTTCTCCCTATTCCCTTTCTTCTTCCGGGCCTGTCTTCTTCCTCTGTTTTCTATCACTTTTTTTTCTCTCTTTTTTTCTTTTTTCACTTCCCTTTCCTTTCCCTTCCTTTTCTCTCTTTTTTGTTAGTGGCGAGGGGGGGGGGGGGAGGGGTAATGACCACTCGCCCCCCCCCCCGATCCGCACCAGCGCACCTTGTTGGCGGGAACAAAAATCGCAACTGATCTTCCCCCTCTTTTCTTTTCTTCTTCTTCCTCTTCTTTCCTTCCCTTTCTGTCGTCTTTCCCTTTCCCTTCTTTTCCTTCACTCTCTCTCTCCCTCTCTCTCTCTCTTTTGGCGGGGGGGGGGGGGGGGGAGCTCCCTCAGCCCCCCTGGATCCGCGCATGACCCAGGCCGACCAGAGCGGTCCACCGTATACTATCCAGTATCCCCATGAGTTAAGAGGAAAATGCAAGGCATGTTTGCCTCGATCCTGTATACTTGTCATCAAAATTGTAAAGAATACACCTTATTGTAGTTTCGAATTAATTTTGGTTTCCCATTGTAGAGCTATATTTTGAACAGGACATTGTACTGTAGCATGTATGAAAGCATCCTATCTTCCCATATGACTATTTGCATTCTTCTATCATCAAACTCCATTTTGCTCTTTCCATCACATTTAATCACCGTCACCATTCCCTCTACATGCTCTTGTGCTATATTCACTCTCCCCAATTTTAGTCTCTTTTATTACTCCTTCCACGTTTATCCTTTCATGTTCATCCTTTGGTTTATTGTTCTTTACAGTATGAATGTATTGAATATTCATAGCAGCTCATTGATATGCACGGAAATCTATGGATATTCATGTATGCTCTGTTATTTGAATATTTATTAGTTACAGTTGCCATACAATGTACATGTAAATCTATGTAGATATATGCAAATAAACCCATGAGGTTGCAAGCATGCATAATCCCAGGCAGATCCCCACATGCAAGCATGGAGTGAAGATGTGTTTGTTGTTCTCTGCAAATTAGAGCCCCGCCGCGCCGTGCCTTACCCGTATAGGCCACCCTACACCATGTTATGATTTAAATGTTTATTAATAGCGATAGAAATTTGGCTGAGTTGATAAACATAGTGTTTCAATCATGTAAATTCTGGTAGAATAGCAGGACCTTGGGTAGAACCATGCATGCTACACGTTAGGAAAACATTATATGATCATGATGAAAAGGGTGATGAGGATAATATTAAACGGTTGAACACTCAGCCACAGCGTCCAAACATCCACCCACTCATCTTTCATTCCACATCTTCATCATCTTCATCCTTAATCGTCCATACCTCATCCCTTCCATCTCTCTCTCTCTCTCTCTCTCTTTCTCTTCTGCTAGTAAAGTCATCACTTGTTATTAATTTACATACAGCAATATAACAAGTCAGCTACATCCTCTTTTGTTTTGTAGCGTTGGGGGTGGGGGGGGGGGGGGTAAAATAATGTAAGCATATTTTTTTTCTATTTATTTGTATCACAGAGCATTCATAACTTTTTTTTTAATTAAAGGGGGTCTATAAAATACAAGCTACCCTTTTTTTTAGATTCCTCCACTTGTTTTTTCACCACTGTAAAAATTCTACATAAATTATTTGTATAATTATTTGTCAAATCTATTCATCTCTTACCCCAAATATGTTTAATATTTTGTTATTCAACCTGTATATGTATTACATGCTAATTTGTTTATGTGTATTATGTGGAAAAATAAAGAAACATTGAAGCCTTGACACCTTCATTACAAACTAACCCTTCAGTCTTGCGCACCCCCCCCCCAAACAAAAATGACGTACGAAACAATTATTGCACCCACTTCTGCAGACTTTCTATTAAGATTTTATACAAATAAAAAGTACAAAATTAGTGAATTATTCAACAGGTGAATTTGATTGAAACATTTATTTGTATTGCTTTTTTCAAAGACACTTAATACAATCTCATGTTAAGAATTCAAATGCAAAGTGTTGCTGTGGTTGTTACAACAACATACTACAAAACAACATACTACCAAAAAATCAGGGTTGACGATAATCCATTCATCTTCTTTGACGGTGTTCACAATGTATTCTAGATATACATGCATAACTCTACATACTACACCTACATGTAAGTTAATAGATTTAATGGAATCCTTCCATCAGTTTGTAAGATAGTGTGTTACAGGTCAGTTGCTAGACAGATGGACGGAGGTATGGAAGGACGGACAATCTGAAGACAATCTGGAGGCATATTTAAAACAAATATAACTGAAATCCCTAAATTCAATGAACGAGATATAACTCTTTCTCAAGAAAAACAACAATTTGTTTCTGTAACACTCCTAACTTAACACTAACATTGAACAATTTTTCTCTCTTGGAAGACAACTCCAATATGTACAACAAGTAATAATTTAACGAACAAAACACCATGGGCCTATTTCCGAAAGCTCCTTGATTTAAAGATGTCTAAAAATTATTAAGAAACAGCTATTGTTCATAATCCTTATACTTTTGCCTGTATTTTGTTCCATAATTCAAATCCGTACTTAAAGTATTGTTTGAACATGCATTCTGTTTCCTTTTAAATTACCTAGGAATTTTGTACATGCAGTTTCCTACACAAAGATATCAAACCAAAAGGAGTTTCGCCTTTGCATTCATTCATCCCGAGATGAATGTTGTCAATAATGGATGTCAGTAGTTCGACTCCTTACATGTAAATAATGGTTAAACCTAAGCATGTGAGGTAGCCTTTGTTAATAGACAGACAGGCCCATGAAATGATAACTATAGTCATTTATTACATTTCATTTCTATTATTTCAACACGGATCACTTGCTTCAGCCAACGGCTGTTCTTCTGCAAGTCCGTGCATACATACAAATCACATACACAATATATACAATACAGAATAAGACGCAATACAAATTAAACAATGCAAATAGATATAACGAGCGCGATAAATAACATAATATGATAATTAATGAATATATATATGAAATAAAATAAATTAAATGTTAACTTAAAATCAGAAATTGAAAATTAAAAATCAAGAAATTAAAATATTAAAAAGAATAAACCTCATGATGCAATAGATCGAGAAAAACAAGCGAATTAGCAAACTGGCAAAGATTGATTATAACTAGATTGAATAGGCAGCTAGTGTGATTGCACAGCGTATTGCACATTTTGCGAACAAGAGGCATAACAGAGAGAGAGAGAAAGAGAGAGAGATGGAGAAAATGGGAAATACTCTCTCACTCTACTGTCCAATTTGAATCTGTAAAAGCTCAAAGCTTTTACATTATTCGGCAATTCATTCCATTGTTATGCTCCTCTGTATTGCAAACTTCTCTTTTAAAGTTATTTTTTACAAAGAAAGGTTTAACATTGGATGGTTTGATCTACAAAACAATCATTTCCAGTTCACAGTTACACAGTGAGGTGCAAAGTCAATCATATGAAACTTAAAGTCAATGAAAGAGATACATGTATAACTATCTCTTAAGAAAAAACAACTATTGTTTTTCTGAAATAATCCTAACTTAATGCTGACATTGTAACTATTCTTCTCTCTAGGAGGGACAACCTCAATATGTACTACAAGTAACCAATTTAATGAACAAAACAACATGGGCCTTTTCTCGAAAGCTCCCTGGTTTAACCTGTTTAAATCAGTTGTCTAACAACAATTAGCTAAAATTGTAACAAAGTGAGGTGCCTAGCAAATCAAATGAAGCATTCAATATTGTTAAAATCAATTATATTTCAATATATTTGTCAACTACAACATTTCTAAAAGCAGCAACGTATTGAACACTAGACTACAGTTATCTGAACAAAATGAGAATACAGCAAAGTTAGCCTCTTCATTATCGTATTTCCGTACAACTTTGCAAGCAAGACAAATTCAGATTATTCCGTGCTGAAAACTTGCATTTCTCAACACACTAAAAAGCTAATGAATGTAGAGACAATGTACGAACATTTAGGTTAAAGATTTACCTGCATATTTACCATGTTTACAAGTCTTATCTAGCAATTTGATTGCAATACTGCACATTGTGCTGTCATGGAGGGGGGGGGGGGGGCAAGCATGACCCCCCCCCCTGAATGAAGCAAGCGAGGGGGTCCATGTGGGGGCACAAATCAATTTCATATTGACTAGGCACAAAACTTTCAGTGAATTTGTGTGGTTGACAATGTTATTTTAAATAGAATTAGTTTTCTTTTGTAAATTATGTAGACAATTGACCAAATCTACCATTTTA